>JARKHS020033760.1:0-126010 GCA_030143305.2 Amblyomma americanum
AGAAGGCGGCCTCTACAGCCGTCGATAGGCGATGGTAAATAAAAAGCAGCCAGCTTGTTCGCACAGCACGGCGTTTTACATTCATCTTGAGGAAAAGGGAACGGAGAGGAAAATTTGTAGCATGCACTCATTCGCTGCACAATGCGCGCTTCGTGCCGGGCTGAACCAAGACGCCGTGACGACTTGCCGTCTGCAACATCGCTTAATGTAAACTGGTGCTGTGATCGGACGGTTATGGAGACGGTAATTTATGTTGGTTCATTCATTTTATGCAGGCACTGCAAATAAATAAAAAGAGATGAGCTCAAAAAACCTTCTGTTTCTCTTGATATACGTGTTGGGAGAGTTCGCATACGAAGTTTTCATAGGTTCGCCACGCTACAAAGTGCACGCATGCCCATTGACGCTTTAAAACTAACTTGCAAGCTAACTCTCGAGCTCAGTGATGCAGAGCCGCACCACCGCGACTATCAAGAACCGTAAGAGATACCAAAATAACCACCTCTGGCATGTCAAACGTTTCGGTGTAACAGCGCGTCGGTGGCGACTGGCCATCCGTGCACGTGAGTGGCTTCACGCTGGCAGAAATTGCACACGATCACAATGCAGGACGCTTCAACAGCAAATAGAGAGCTCCAGAATAGGAAATGCACATTTTCGCTTTGTAAACGCAAGTATTTCGCGGGTCATTCTTCTTTATGTTACATCATTCAACATACGCAGACGAGATAACTCGGTGATAGTGGCGATATCCAGTTTGAATTAAGAGAACAATTTCTGCAACAAACCGGCGCTCGTTAGGCCTAGGAGATACCGAAATGTCCAACGAAATAAAAAAAAGTCCAACTTTATCTTCCATACAATTTGTTATAGGCAAGACAAGACGAAGCGAAAGCCCCGTACCCAGTTTATAAAAGCCAGTTCACGGGCCGAGAAACGCAGTAACATCGACGAGTCCACTTCGAAGCGAGGGGCTCCACTTCAGAGCACACCACCATGTTGGCTGTCGAGCTTCTGCCGCGTATGCTATGTGTTTGACGTCATCGTCCGGTTTCTTCGACCCTTTTCACTGCTTCCGATCCACCACATCCGCTTCCGGCGTTTCGGCCAATCAGGTGTGCCCGTTGTGGCTGATTATGACGCTTTTTATTATGACACAAACTCGGAATACGGACCCCGGCCTGATTATGTATACGTTGAAATCCCCCACTACCGCGAGTGGCCGTTTTCCACAAATTTTGAGAGCCTTGCGGAGCAGGACTCTCAGCCTCACCTTCCTTTGTTTAGGCGAGCTGTATACATTCAATAGAAAGAAAGAGGCTGGATTGTGTTTACATGCCTGTTTAAATTTCGACGAAGACGTTCTCGATTTCCCGCGAATCGATTTCGTGTTCTATCACCGAGATGTTTCGTTTCACTGGAACACCTGATATCCCGACATTTTGGCGGGCCCCCTGTCACCTGAAGCGAAACCGCGAGTGGCGTGGTGGTCAGTAGCGGAAGATACCGCTGCAGAATCGGCTGCTTGCGGCAGAAAAGGCGACCGTTCCATTGCCAGATTTGCTGCTCCAGCGCGACTGTCCATTTTACTATATTAATAAAGACATTGCTTAGCAAAAAAGTAAAATAAATTTGTTCCATTGAAGTCGAACAACTGCACAACATATGATGAAATGCATAAATTGCACTCATTACTGCCCTCTGGCATTCATAAATGGGATTGAGACTGGTCACTGCACAAACGAAATAAACATAATTTTTCGTTAACAAATACAACAGCAACAGCAAGCAGGAAACAAAAGAAAACCATGAGACCTAAATAGGGCACAGAAAACAAAAATCAATGCCTGTTGCAGATTAAAATATGCAGGGCATACGTGTAGTTTCATCTATCTGAAGCAAATCCAAATAAGCAATGTGGCACTCCCAGAAGTGGCAATGGGTAGGACAGCTAAAGTTGTTGCACATCGTTGCGGTATTTATGCGATATGTTAAATATGTTCGATTCCCGTCATGATTCTGCGCTGTCAACATAGTCTTCAAAGGGTCTATTGACCCATCTGCTCGACCCTATCCCATCCACGGGAAGAGCCGCGCACTGATGCCGTTCCACATTTTGAGCAAGCAAACATAGGACTATTTCTTGGAAAGTTTTTTAGAAGTAAAAAATATGTGGAACGCTTCGCGATTTTGCGTGTCACCCTTGCGCAGGGTCGTTGATAATCTCCTGTCTATCGTTCCAATTTTTGCATGTGTACTATGGAAGTACAGAACTGGGGGCTTTCGTTGCTCTATTTATAGCAAGAAGTTAGGTGCCTCATACTTTCGACAGTGCCAGCTGCTAGATATGAAGGGTTGTGCTTAAACTACTTGCGTATTATCGCAAATAAGATAACGTACTGCAGTTGCGAACATACCCTGCAAGAAGCTACTATTTCGAATACTGCACGTACATCTTTTAACACCGACAAAATTAACATTGTCGGTTTTGGGCAGACCCAATTTTTAAACTTCGCTCCCTGTTGAGGTAGCCGTGGCTTCACCGCAATACTGAGTTGTCAGTGGCCTCCTGTGGGTGGAGAAGCAACGAACTTTACCTGCGCGAATTTGAAACCTCTAACGGTGGTGGTGGTGGTAGTGGTTTTATTAAAAATAATAGTAAAAAGGAAGGAAAAGATTTTTGCTAGCCCCGGCATCTGCCATCGATACTGAAGCACCTGAGCTGGGGCAGCAGAAATAAAGGACAGCAGGCAGAATGGAGAAATGAAATGAAAGAGGTGAGGGGACAGGAATAGAGGACAGGGGGAGAAGTAATATGTACAAACTATTTACACAATAAGAAATGTGTCCAGGTTGTGCGCGTGATTAGTTCATTTTAGAGGAATTAAATCACACACGCACACAGCACTGTGTAGGTTACAACAGGAGTGGGGCGTCCAGTTATTAATCGTTCAAGGTAGAACTCGCGGAGCGTTCGGTCACTGCGTGTAACTACCTGACGGAGAACAGACGGGACGTCAAGCCCGTGTGTTCGAGGAGGAGGAGGAGGAAAAACATTTATTCAGAGCACAAAAACTGGGTGGGTTCAGTACGAGAACCCATTGGTCGCCATCATAATCCGGCCCCTCTCAACCAGCAATTTCTGGTCGAGTGGGCTGTGGCTATGAAGGGTTGCCTCCCAGCGCTCATGAGTCGGATCGGGATTGCTGTCCAAGTCTGGGTTTTCCTGACATTCCCAAACCGCGTGAAAGAGTGTGCCAACTGCTCCACAGAAGGGGCAGGACGAATTGTAGGTTTCTGGGTACCATTTACTCATTAGGTAAGGATTGGGCAGAGTATTAGTTTGTAGTCGCCTGATTATGTGCTCTTCATATTTACTTAGGGTTTTGTGAGGAAGAGGATATTCCCTTCTTGTGATCTTATAGTACTCCGTAATTTCTGCGTAGCTTAGTAAGGGTGAGGGGTTGTCAACTATGTCAGAGAGAGGCTGCGTGCCAGATGCTCGGAGGAGGAGAGCTCGAGCAGCTGTGTTGGCCGCCTCATTGCCCGTCGTTGAGAGGTGCCCTGGCGTCCAGAAGATCTGGATGTTGGAAGGATTAGACCTTTCCAAAATTTCCCAACACGGAGCGCCAACGCGGCCTCTGAGGTAATTGCGTACCGCTGCTTGTGAGTCGGACATAACCGTTGCCTCGCTGTTCTTTGATATCGCTAGTGCGATAGCTGCTTTTTCAGCCGATGTGGTATCCACCGCTTGGATAAGGCTGCTTGCAATGATATCTCCCCGGGGTGAAACTGCTGCAATTGCCGCGACTCCGTTAGCGGGTCCAGCCGCATCGACGTAGATCGTGTCCGCGTTTCCATCCCAGCGCTTAGAGAGGTGTCTAGCTCTGGCTAGTCTCCGTCCTCTGTTATATTCCTCATCCATGCGTTTTGGTATGGGGTGAGTCGTAATGTGTGATCTCATCTGCATGGGCATGTCGATCTTGTCAGCGACTTCCCGGGGTGGACTGATTCTCAGCTTCTGTAATATTTTCCTGCCAGGCTTAGATGTTGAGAGCCTGACAATTTGATTTACACGGTGGGCCTCTATTAGTTCGTCGATGGTGTTATGGATCCCCAGCTGTAGTAAGCGCTTAGTGGATGTGCATAAAGGGAGTCCCAGCGCCGTCTTAACTGCCTTTCGAATAATAACATCTAGTTGGTCTTTTTCCTTTTTGCTAAGCCGTAAGTACGGGGTGGCGTATGTTAGTTTAGAGAGAATGAAAGCCTGAACTAATCTTAGGGCCTCCTTCTCTCTTAGCCCATTTCTTTTCTTGATTACCCGGCGTAGCATTCTAGAGACTTGTTCGGAATAGGCTTGGAGCTGTCTGATTGTAGTGGTGTTAGTGTTGCCGCTGGGTATGATGGCTCCCAGGATCTTGATCTCTTTCTTGATCGGAATGCTCATACCCTGGACCGTAATGGCGACAAAGGGAGTGGACGGCAAAACCCCCTTATTCTGCCTCTTGCCACGGTCGATCAGGAGTAACTCTGATTTCACGGGAGAGCACGTTAACCCTTACCTCGCCGCATGCTGGCACACGACATTCGCTGCTTCCTGAAGCCGGCCTTGAATTTCCCCTTCATTACCGCTGCAACACCAGATCGTAATGTCGTCGGCGTATATAGCGTGCTCAATGCCTTGGATGCGGTCTAGCTTCTCTGGTAGCCCACGCATGGCCAGGTTGAAGAGAAGCGGAGACAAGACCGCTCCCTGCGGAGTGCCCTTGGAACCTAGATTGAACGGAGAGGAGGTCCGATCACCAATACTTATTGACGCTTTTCTATTGGAGAGAAAGTCCCTCACGTAATTATATGTGCGGTCACCACAGTTGACGCTGTTAAGCTCATCCAGTATTCCCTGGTGGTTCACATTGTCAAATGCCCCTTTTAAATCGAGCGCAAGGATGGCCTTGACCTGACATCTACCGGGGTTGTCCAGAATATCCTCTCTGATACGGAGGAGAATATCCTGTGTAGACAGCTTTTCTCTAAACCCGTACAGCGTGTCAGGGAGGATATCAGTCTTCCTCAGGAGTCGCTTCAGTCGGGCGTTCACGACCCTCTCGAACAGTTTACCCAGACACGACGTCAGGGAGATCGGTCGTAAATGATCAATATCGCATGGCTTATTGGGCTTGGGAATAAATCGCACTAAAGCCAATTTCCAGGAGTCGGGGATCTGGCCCTTGTGCCAGCACTGCGTGTTGAAGTATTTCACTAATTTTCTTAGAGATGTCATCCATATTAAAGAGCATCTTGGTGTTTATCTGGTCCGGTCCAGGAGCGGTGTTCTTGCGCATGACTTCAAGCTCCGCCCTCAGTTCCTCAACCGTTACGTCTTGGTCCATCTCTTCATTGGGTGCACCGGTGTACGCAGGGAGAGGGTACGAGGATCCCAGATCGAGGAATTTCCGTGCAAGTTCTGCAATGAGGGCTTCGTTGTCCCCTTTATAGCTGTGCAAGGCGTTACAGAGCGTGTCTGTTTGCTCTTTCCGGTTTGAGTTCGGCTCGATAAGGGATCTGAGGAGTCCCCATGCTTTAGCCGTGCTTCGAGGAATGCACAGAGGCTCACCAAAGTTCGCTCACGAGTGCGCGCACTGCCCTGCGGCCACAATAGCGTCTTGATGGAGTCTGGTAGTATGCCCTGCGCCCTATATCCCGCGAGCATATCGCGACGAGCATCGGCGAACGCGGCACAGTGAAGGAGCAGGTGTTCTAGTGTTTCCTCTGCACCGCATCCGTCACACACATCACTCGTCGCGATTCCGTGACGCACCCGTCGTTCCCCGGGCCACACGCAGCCAATGCGCGTGAGGAGGATCATTGCACGTTGGGACCGTGTAAGTGCGCGACAGCCGGTGACACTGTCGATGCGCTCACCTCCCGCGATGCGTGGGTCGGGGTGCTGCTTTCGGAGATGGTCGTGGATGGCCGCACGCACGTCCTCCAGCGCAAGGGGCAGATCGCTGGCAGGTAGTTGGTGTGCAGCAGTCAGGAGGTCGTCAGCTTCTTCGTTGCCGGCGATGCCGCAGTGACCGGGCACCCACTGTGCACGCACGGCACAACCTCTCTGCGCGAGGCGCTCGATGCGCGAGCGAATTTCCCGCACTAGTGGGGTACCGCGGCCGTTAGATTGCAGGCGGCTGAGAGCGGCGCGGGAGTCGCACAGCAGAGCACTCCTGGGCGGCGGAGGGCCGAGGGTGAGCAGCAGGTCCAGCCCGAGCCGGATCCCCATCAACTCCGCCGTGGTGGAGGAGCCCAGGAAGGCTGCGTGTTGCTGGCTGTGCAGTCGCAGGGCGGGGATGGTGGCCGCCGCAGCAAGGGAGCAGCTGTCGCGGGCCACTGAGCCGTCGGTGTACACGAGGAGATGGTCCTGGAGCTCCTCGTGTATGACGGCTCTGGCCAGCTGCTGCACAGCACAGAGGGGTGTGCTCCGCTTTCCCGCGATGCCGACGATCTCTCGCTGTACCTCCGAGGCAGCAGGCCAGGGCGCGCAGGAGCCGTAGGGGGGTGGGCCTTGGGTCAATTGCTCATATTCGAGCAGCGCCGTGCCCATTCGTGAGCGCGGGTGCGAGCGCATACGCTGCAGCAGCGAGCCGCCGTCCGGTGCGCGGTGAAGCCGGTCGATGTGATTCAGTGCCCTGCGCGCTGCTTGGAGCTCAAGGGGCCACGCTCCTGCCTCGGCCAACGTTGCGGCGCACTGCGAGTTTTTGGGCAGGCCCAGGCACACGCGCAAGGACTTGCGGTGCTGAAGCTCGAGCTTCTTCCAGCACGGCTTGCGCACCGTGACGAGCGGCAGTTAAAGATCCCCAGGTGGTCGAAATTATTCCGGAGCCCTCCACTACGGCACCTCTCTCTTCCTTTCTTTTACTCCCTCCTTTAGTCCTTCCCTTACGGCGCGGTTTTTGTGTCCAGCGATATATGGAACAGATACTGCGCCATTTTTTCCCCCCAAAAGCCAATTATTGTTATTATTATTCTTCCCCTACAACGCGGTTCGGGTGTCCACCGATATATGTGAGACAGTTACTGCGCCATTTCCTTTCCTCAAAAATAATTTTCATTTCATATTTTTCAGAACATCTCTGCCAGTCTGCGATGACATACATGGAAAAATTGGTCCAGAGGGGAAAGCTGTTTGAGCTAACGTGTTGCTGTCTCATTCGCTGATGATTAAAATGCGAGGGTGAGGACAGATATAAGACCCTCCTTTGCGGCACAGTGGTTATGGCGTTCTACCGTTGAGCTAGATTTGGCAGGATGACTCTCGCCTCGCCAAATGGAACCGAAATGCTCAGACGCGCGTATACCATGGTTTCGCTGTTAAGGTTTAGGCTTATGAGATTTACCGTCACAAAGCGACTCAGGCTATGAGGGACGCCGTAGTGAAGGGCTGCGGAGATTTAGACTACCTGGGGTTGTTTAACGTGTCCTGACGTCGCACAGTACACGGGCCTCTTTCATTTCTTCTCCATCGAAATGCGACCGCAGCGGCAGGGATTGAACCCGGGTCCAGCGGACCAGCATGCCGAGCACCATAGCCACTGATCCACCGCGGCGGCTTGATTTCGGTGTATAGTTCCTATTGGAAATTAATTCGCAGCTCTCTGCTACAGCAGCATCACAGCCCCGGTAAACTACATCGCAGAGAACCAATTCGTCACTTTTTAGCTAACAAATTTAAATGTATACATATAAGCTTATACTAGACAGGAAGGCATTAAAATGAGGGCCTCACTATAACACATAGCAAGGTAGACAAAAGTCATTTACACCAAGGAATTCATACAAAATGTTTTTTTTTGTTTTTTTTTTGCGTTGTTTTTCAATAGAAATTACCATTGTAATAATTTTTGCCTGAGAGATGTGTGCCGCCGGTTGGATCAGAACGAACAAACTCCGCATGTTGAAGAGCTCGTCCATGGGTTGTGCTCGTATCATTTCGTTTACCTTCTACTCATGTCAGAAGGTCCCATTGATTGCGTTACTGCAGACGACGGCGCATTTCTTCGTTCCTCAAGCATCGTAGTTCCGGCGTGACGTCATGAGCATCCGGGTGGCCGTGGTTGGGGCCGGCATCATAGGGCTGACGTCAGCCGTCAGAATAGCGGAGGCAGTGCCCGACGTCGACGTCACCGTGATCGCGGAGAACTTCACGCCACACACGACGGGAGACGTGGCTGGTGGCTTCTTCGAGCCGTATCTGGTCGAGGGCGTGAGCAGCGACACCCTCAGGTACAGACATCGTGAGCATCGCGTACACACCCGAGCCGTGATTAAGATACTATCCTAAAACGAAGACTTTTCAAGCTTCCGTGACGTCACCGTTACGGCCTAACGTCTCTTAAAAGGGGTGCTTCTTCGTGGCACCGAGCATAAAGTCTTCACAGCATCAAAAAAAGCACCTTAGAGAAAACGTTAATGCCGAACTCTTTAGAGCTTCTGTGACTTCCCAAAGTATACAAAGGCAAGGACGCATCCTCTACATGGTCCGCACAGCAAATCATAGAACTTCACAGGTCCAGTCCTCAAAGATTTTCGAGAAAATCTCGATCTTAGCTGCGCCTCATTGCAGCTAAGGTAAGTGGTCCTGTCACGAATAGAGCGACAGGACCACCATCTGCACACCTATCTATCTGCACGTGGTAGCGATTGTGGCTCGGCTTGAGCCAGTGGGCAGGCCTGTGCACTTTCCTTTTCTTTCTTCCTGGCAACAGACAGACAGACAGACAGACAGACAGACAGACAGACAGACAGACAGACAGACAGACAGACAGACAGACAGACAGACAGACAGACAGACAGACAGACAGACAGACAGACAGACAGGCAGGCAGGCAGGCAGGCAGGCAGGCGCCTAGGCAGGCAGGCATGCAGGCAGGCAGGCAGGCAGGCAGACAGACAGGCAGGCAGGCAAGCAGGCTGGCAAGCAGGCAGGCAGGCGGGCGGGCGGGCGGGCAGGCTGGCGGGTGGGCGGGCGGGCGGGCGGGCGGGCAGGCGGGCGATATGAGAGCTCAAACAAAACATAAGATCTCGAGGATCCTTATTTTTTTGTTATTTATTCCCCGATCAAAGGTTTCCGTGAAAGACACGGTGAACAGTAAAAAACTGACCGACGGTCACGCTGTCTCGTCATCCACGCTGTCTGAAGCCTGAAACGTAGGCACTTCCACTCCTGATGAAGTAAGGCCAAGCCACAGCAGATGATTCTGCGAATGAAAGCTACCACTCGTCACCTGCTCGAGCAGAGGACTTCTGCCAATCGTTTGCCGAGCATTCACAGAATGATCCGCACTGGTGTCGCCGTGGCGGCATTAGTTGTCAGGGCAAGCAATTACAGTGAGTAATGGCAGAAACAACTACACAAGGCCAGTTCGACTTATCGCGTGGGTATTTACGTGTTGTGTAAATACGGCCTTCTCAGACGCCCAAAGTGGTCCCGTCGCGAATCGAGCAATGTAGCTGATATCGTAGTGGATGAAGCGTTGGCCTTCTCTTTCGCCGCGTCGGGTCACGGCCTTTTATAACAGTGTCGCAGGGTTAGGCATTGTCTCTGAAGTAAAAGACGCTTGTTACTCGTATACCAACAGGATTTGTTACGTTGGTCTTTTGTCTGTGAACAAAGACATGAAAAAAGCATCGTGCCTACTTAGTGAGAATTATCGCGGCACTCATCACACAGTAGAAGACAGGGTGCACAGGAAGCAAAGAACAAGTTTGAAATCTACGTTCCGCGTCCTGGCGTTACCCGACTGCCCCGTATGTATGCAACTGCAGGACCTGGTGCGTGGAAACGTTCGACTTCTACAGGAACCTGCAGCAGATGTACAGCAGCAATGCGCTGGGCCTCGTCGTCACGTCAGTCTACGAGCTTGGGGAAGAAGCCTTCGTGAGTCAGCGCATGCGCGCATGTGTGCGAATCAAGTCATCAGTAAGAAGGTGGAGGGTGAGGGGGGGTATTCACTGCAGCGGCGCTTTTTATTTTAGAAACCAATTTGCAGAACATGGTAGTGGAATAGTGGCTCCGGATATGACGGAAGGTTTTTTAAATCACTCAGTCTGTGTATTGCGCTCAAGGGAGACATATCCTCGAGTGCACTGCTCTGTAAAGGAAGGTATTGATAGATATAATAAGTGATTGTAAACTCACTAGGTTTTATTTACGAGCAGTAACCAATATTTGTGGGCATGTGTGTTGTGCGTACAGCCGAAACCTGGGTACGCCGATGCCTTCCTGGAGTACCGAGAAATGACTGCGGAGGAGTTGGGCCGATTCTCGGGAGACTACAGGTACGACAAACAGGTTTCTTCAAAGAAAAACCTCGCTTCCACTAAAACGATATATTTTTTGCTATCATGTTCACCTGCATCACATGTGTGTATACAGGTCAGACTGTCACTTGGCTCCTCAGCAAAGCGAAAGTATGCACCGTTTTCGAGGCGAGGAGGAAAATAGCCTCGAACTGGGTGCGTGAAGTGCCACCCCTCCTCCCTGGCACACTCTAAACACGGATACATCTGTACAGGAGTAAAAAAAGGAGTAATCGGTCCTCTAGAATACTTGCGCTGAACGACACGTCTCTTTTTACTCCTCTCAGATTAGAGTGCATGCACCGGCAACGGGAGCGCCAAGGCATCCTGTGCAGAATACGCGTGTTCTGAGCAGTATTTTGCGCGTTGAATTAGTTGCTATGCGTTTTGCGTCTAGAAATCACCACGAATCGTGACTCAGTGTCGTCCGGCTACCACTGGGTCGTTGTCGGCTGTGGTTACAACTATCAGAAGCGGGAAAACATTTGGAAAAACTTAATTACACTACGTGTTGACAGCAGCCCTTTATGCATGATACCATGCTGTTTTAAGCGAATTTTCTTGCCCCTTTTCGGCTCTAACCGAATTTTAATGTCTTTTTTCCTGCCTGTTTTCTCACCATTTTATCCCGCTTTCCTTTCTTTTTTCAGTCGACCAAGCAGCAAATTGTAATAACGAACGCCACTGGACGCCTCCGCGGTGGCTCAGTGGTTATGGCTCGGCTGCTGACCCGAGAAACGCGGAGGTCGAATTTCGATGGAGGCGAAATTCTAGAATCCCGCCTACGGTGCGATGTCAGTGCACGCTAAATAACCTGAGGTGGTCGAAATTTCCGGAGCCCTTCACTACAGCGTCCTTCATAACCTGAGTCACTTTGGGACGTTAAACCCCCATAAAACTATCTGAACTATCTGAACAGACGACTCAGAATGAAGACAAAAATAGCTGGCTGAAAGGTACATTGAATAGTACAAAGATGAAGTAACAGTATTAAAATAGCCGACTTCTGGAGGGATTTTTGGTTCATGGTCTGTCTGTTTACTTTCAGACACTGGTTGTCCCGCTTTCATTCAGCAGATAACGAGAGCTTCAAGAGGCCATCGGACGAAATATCAGTGTTCAGCCTAGACGAAGCTCGGAGGACAAGAGTAAAAATCTCTTACTGACGTTAATTGTATTCATTAGTTATCATAATTTTCATGCACTTCGCTTGCCTGTCTTCGCACATCTTTCGCCGCCATTCGGGAGCTCGCTCATTGGCCGAAACCTGACCCAACCTCTCAAGTGAATAGGCGCTTATTCTAAAGAGAAGACTTAACATCGACTCGTTTCCAAGATAATTGCTTGCAGTTCGGCCAGCCTTGACAGACACCATCCAGTTCCACCCTGGGATTCGTTTCTCTGATCGCATGCTGCCACTTAGAAATATTGACCACAACTCTATATTTTTGCTTACTGCTTGGTGTTTGAAGCAGCGGCCGTCTCTTTTGTGAAAGCTTTCTGGTATTTCATTTTCTGCCGGTGCTCTCGCCACTGTACTTCACTGTGCAATCCGTTCGCAAAGACTCATTCTATTTGTTTAGAATGTTTGCATGAGGTGATTTCTCTGAGATAAATGATGTAGTCAGTGGTGTCGTCACCAGTCTTTTAGGATGTAGCGATCAAAAACTAGGCTTTCATACGTTGACAATGAGAATGCTCGCCAGGTGACACTCTCCCATAATGGCGCTCTCTGCAAGTAAGTGAACGTACTCGACAATGAGCTAGGAAGAAAGTTGGGAAACTATAGCTGCTTGTTCAACATCTTCGACATGTTATTCCAGCGCTAAAAGTAAAAGTGAGAAAAATGTTTCTTTTTTGTGTACATGACCCAGGTCTCGACGTAAAAGTACAGACAGAGAAAAATCAGAAGCGCATAGACAGATTTTTTTCCTGGCTGAGTCAACACGACAAGCTGCATTTATCACAATCGCAAAACATTGACACAAACATTTTTCTAAAGGTACAATTATGCTGTCTCTTTACAAGACCTAGAGTGATGTCTTGAAAGACACATAGTGGAGCTGTCCATGCAAAAAGTTCACTAAATTATTGACCGGGACATAGAAGTAAGCGTCCACACCATCACGGAACTCCGCAAGCTTACTGACATCCTGTTCTCTGACAGACCTATCTCACAACTGCAGCAGCAGCCACGCTGGTGGCCCATTCGACAATATAAAACTCCACTGCTTCTGGCCCAACATAGCCTCGCCATATCTCACCCTGCAGGACCATCACCGTGAGCACCTGTGCTGCTTTAGAGCGGTCGTTCGCTCCACAGCAACAGGGCAGACATGTCGGCTCGGAAATTAAGCAAGCAGGACGACACTAAGAGTGCCGGAATACGACGACCACACAAAGTCTGGAGACGCCTCTGAACACACGAGAATAGCATGGTTCATGCAGAGGGGGCTACGCACGCGCAGGAATACATGCTGGACCCGAATTCTGAACCTGGCGTTTCCCCCAAAACAAATTTTAGTGAAGAAGTTTACTTTTTTTACCGGCTTTGTTGCTAATAATAATAATAATAATAATAATAATAATAATAATAATAATAATAATAATAATAATAATAATAATAATAATAATAATAATAATAATAATAATAATAATTGATTTTTGGTGAAAGGAAATGACGCAGTATCTGTTTCATATCGTTGGACACGGTAACCGCGCCGTAAGAGAACGGATCAAGGAGGGAGTGAAAGAAGAAAGGAAGAAAGAGGTGCCGTAGTGGAGGGCTTCGGAATAATTTCGACCACCTGGGGATCTTTAACGTGCAGTGTCATCGCACAGCACACGGGCGCCTTTGCGTTTCGCCTGCATCGAAACGCAGCTGCCGCGGTCGGGTTCGAACCCGGGAACCACGGATCAGTAGCCGAGTGCCCTGTCCACTGAGCCACCGCGGCGGGTCGAGCTTTGTTGCCACAGTTTGTGTTTTCTCTTATCTTGGCGGAGTGCACGCCGTTAGCTGGATGCTTTCTTAATAACGTGTGTATACAGCCATTATTGTCGTGCCGCATGTGCCATAACGCGTTAATGAGATATCAGTTTTAAAAAAATCTCACCATGGCCAAGTGGTCTAACGCTGC
Source organism: Amblyomma americanum (assembly GCA_030143305.2). NCBI lineage: Eukaryota > Metazoa > Arthropoda > Arachnida > Ixodida > Ixodidae > Amblyomma > Amblyomma americanum. The sequence continues at coordinate 13,491 of JARKHS020033760.1, forward strand.
AGCTTACGGATAAAGAATTCCTTAGACAGAACCTCTGCTGCCGCCATGCGTTTTATTTCATTCAACGCTCAAAGTCGTGCTTCATATGTCGGTTAAGAATGTGAACTAGATCGCTGACCCGTGTTCCTGGCAACGAATAAAAATTTACAAAAGCTGAAAAAAAAGCCTCGTGCACGCAGCCTGATCAGACCAACCTCCCATGTACCTGGCCGCCGAACGTTTTGCAAAAGGGATACACAGCGACGTGCACAACTGCCGACAGAATATAGCGAAGCTAATCCCACCTGTATCTCACAAAAACTCCACTGTTTAGGTGCAGACTTCACGAAACTTGCTTGACATCTGTGGCTGGTAGTTAATCTTGGAGAGCGAGAATTCAGCTTATCCCGCATGGAAAGAGAGAAGATAGGTCTAATGACCGGAAGGATACAAATGAGGTCGGCCGTGGGGATATTTTACTGATCTGCATTTCCACACCAGGGGAAAGAGAATGGAAGAAAGAGTAGCTTACGTGGCTTTGTAGTGAACCCGGATGCTGGCTAAATTGCTGGCTGCACACGCCACAAGATCTCCCGCCTAATCGTAGGAGGAAGTCCTCCAGGAGGAAAAAATACAAATAACAGACACAGAGCAGCTACAGGCGGCCTGCATGCGCTGACGACCCAAGCGCACATGCGTTTTCTACGGCGCTTCCTGCCACACAGCATGCAAAGCACGAAATGAGCGGTGTTTACTTATGCAGCGGGACTGCGGTACAAAGCGGACGGTCTTCATGCTGACTCGCGCATACCGCAAGTGCAGAGAAAGGCTGAGCTCGTATGGTGAGGCGAGGAGCGTTCTTAGTGACTACCAGGGCTGCTATCGGCGGCGCTTCACCCAGCGCCTCTATACGGTGAGATCCCCAACAACTCCTGTTATTCTGCTCCCGTCTACCGTACTCCGTTCAAATGGATTTAGAGAAAAAACTGCGGAGAATTTGCATTTTATTTTATTATTGATTTCGGCATTTGTAGAGGTGAACTGCATAATTTCCCGCTGTCCGTAGCGGGTGTTAGTGGAGAAGGGGCATTCATTTTTTATTTTTTTATTCGTGTCGTCGATGTGTCGCGTAATGCTAACAACGTTTATGACTCCAACATTCATGACAAAGATTTCGAACAATTACTTCACTTTACTCAAGGACTAGTCATAGCGAGGAGGCTTTAGTGCTTAGGATGCTGCCGTGGTTTTAGAGAGCCTAACGAAATATAAGCATGATAACTATTCAAATCGTTTTTTTTTTATGTCAGCGAACAAAGTGAGGTCGCCGAGCAGGGCAAGCTGAAGACATGATGCTCGCGACAAGCCAGCTTGAACCGATTGACATACGCAGTCGTTAATGCGCTAAACACAAATAATGCCGCTTGCCAATGGTAGTTCATCACGCTAATGAATACAAAAATATGTATGAGCCTGAAAGGGTATCGAAACTTTTTCTGAGACCGCTTCACTGGTTTCCATCTTGTTCTGTAAGCTCTGCATAAAATAAAATAAGCTTCATTACGTTTTCATCGTTTTCACAACCCCATTAACGCGGGGCCAGACGGTGTACTCCTTTTAGGAGCTAACTTACTCGCGACAGCCATTGGTCCTTTTTGGTACTAGCTGCAAAGGGTCTAAAACTATGGTTCCCCTAGGCCAGCCTGGTGCTCGGGTCTCCTTGGGTGAGATGCTTGGGAAAAGGGTCTTGTACCAAACCGTTGCCTTGACGGATCAGAGATAAGTTCCACTGTCAAGATACCCTAAATCCGCCTCGTACGGTAGAAGTCCATTTGTGGCCATCCACACTTGACGGCCTACTCCCACGGCTACTCAGGGAAGCGCATCCATCCAGGGGTCTATCCCGTGGCGCCGAGGGGCCTCTCCACGAGGCCCGCAGTGTCCCGCGCGGCTTTTTAGGGTCCCAGGGACAAAGTGACCCCGTCCCTCCAAGGGGTAGAGGTCCGCTTGATGACCCGGCACCTCGGGCAGCGGGCTCCTCCTGTACCCGCGTCAACGCGTCGGGTGAACGCGCGGCCTGGATTCGACGATGCACCGCACTTCTCGCGCGAGCGCGGAGTCGAACCCACGACCTCTTGATGGCGAGGAGGACGCTTCAAGCTAGAATAGACCATGGTAACGGTAATTTAGAGGGGGATTGTTGCTGATAGCACTGATCACACATATCACAATAGAGCAAACAAAAACCACATCAATATATGAAGATTCCAACCCATCATCCTTGGCAACTGAGCGTGGGTATGAGTATGACACCACAGATTTTTTTTATTGGCAACAAAATCATAAATATGTCCACAAGAACCACCAGCCAACCTGCGCCTGACTGAAAAATGTTAAAATTCTCGCATTGTCTCTAAATTTTCAATGTATGGGAGGCAGTCAAGTGCTGAGTTCTCAAGTTAGAATATTTCAATATGTCTTGCAACTGCTTCTTCAAAGGGACACTGAGGACAACGCTATCAAATTTTTTGTTAGTAAAAATATGATAGATCGGCATTTTGTCGCTTTGTTGCCGCTTGTCCGCCCAAAAAGGTGCATTTATTGCGTAGATATTTGGGTTTGAAGTTGAAAAACTTTTTCTCGCCCGTACGATTCAAACTCGTGACTCTCTGATGACAAAATAAGAGAAGACTGACGTAAAGCGGCGGAAACGGAAACGATGACTCCGTGATTGCTGGCGGCGAGCGCTGCGCTCTCGGCTAATAGCAACCGATATGACTACTACTTCCGGCCGTATAAGTTGAAGGCCTCCATCAGCCGTCGTCGTTCCGTTTGCGTTTGCACCAACGTTACGATAGATTCTGTTCCCGATTCCGACAACGAAGTTATCGCAAAGAACTGTGGCCTACATTCAGCTACCTCAACCCCACACAGCGTGCGATGCTTTTGAGGGCTGAGGCCCCGGGTCCGGCAAGAAGGTCCTAGCGCGGATGAGTCGGCAGCATCGCTGTCACCACCGAGCCGCCGTAACGACTGATGTGTAGCGACCGGTACGTGCGGGCATATTTAAATTCTGTGATAATATTCCTCGTAGGCCCGGTTATGCAGCCCAGCGTCTTGGTACGTTGACGAAGCGAACACGCCGAGAGGCGCGTTTGCTAGCGCGGAGGCGTGTTGAACATTGGCTACACACAGCTCTATTTCCTTGTCACAGTTGCATGCCGTTGCATGAACTTTGTGCGAGAAGCACTTAGAGAGGCACTTGGAGGTAATCTGCTGCCCCGCCCTTCTAAATCGCGGAGCATAACGAAACCATGCGGACACGCAGACGCATAGCCGCGAAGGATCCCAGAAGATACCGAAACTCAGCTGGCCGCTTGTGGCGCCGTCAATTGCAGTTTTTCTTTGACTTTCTACATTAAGGTTGTCTTTTTTTCCGCCTACCTCGAGTGATAAATGTGCATTGGCGGCTTGATAACAACCGTAATATACTTCGATATCGATCAAACACGTAACCTTCATGCACGTTTGTCAGCCTCAGAGATATGTGGTACATTTCTCCTATTCCATCAGCGGGCTTGTACTTGCGTTATTCTCCTGAGGCGGCGATACCTGTATTTTGGTTCTTGATTTTTTCTACCTCGTGAGTTTTGTTTCTCAGAAAGAGCGGTGGTTTTGTGTTTAGGAGCTGGTATTGTATCGATACAAGCCAACTTCAGTTTTTCTTCAGTGTCCTTAATAGCTGTTCTCTTAGAAGCTATCATATGCTATGCTGTCGTATGCTTAGATATGCTATGACTATCCTATACTCCGTTTATTTCGCAGCTGAGGCGCGTACTTTCGGTTCGCTTTGTCTTCCTTATTAAATTATGATGAATCTCTCATGACATGGCACAGTTGATAACGTTTATGTTCAAAAATTCTAATCAACAGTTTATTGCGAGAGGCACATTAAATTATCCGGCGTGCTATCTATGTAATATATCGCATATTTCATTACGAAATAACTTCTTTTAATAAAGAGGCAGTACTGTTGAAACTATGAGGCACTATCTTGCGGCTCTAAAAAGCGCAACCAAGGCTGAGTATTTGCACTTATATAACAGAATTGGAACAATAGAGAGAAGATTAGTATGGCCACTGCGCAATGATGCTTGAGCGCGGAAAGAGGATTTAAAATTCAGCGGGCAAAGTCAGTTGCTGCAACACACACAGGAGGCCACTAAAAGCTGTCAAAAATGATGATTGGATCAAGAAAACAATATTCATTTTGTTGATAATACGAAAAATAAGTACATTGTGCAAATAATAGTTTTTTGTGAGTGGATCTCGCAAATTCAGTGCGTTGCAGTGTGTCACAAAAAACTAATATCTTTTAAAAATAACTCATCGTTTCTAGAAGGTGTCATTGTCTAAAGTTGGAGGCAATAGATTGTGACTATAAATACCGCTACAGAGGCAAGCGGGCTTGTACTTCCACAGTACATATACTAAAATTGGAACGATACAGAGAAGATTAGCATGGCCCCTGCGCAAGGATGACACGCAAAATCGTGAAGCGTTCCACATTTTTTTCTTCTTGAATGTACAAGAAAATAGACGTTTCCCAGAACGCTCTTTCTGCTTCTGTTTATTTTATTTTGGGGGCTAGACGTGTAATGAAGAATTGGCCTATCTTACGAAGTTGAGCTTCGGATTGGGTCGTGGTGCTGTCACACTGTTGTTAGCGTAATGTCACACAATCACTCGCTGTGTGATGGTAGGAAGGGCGGTCCACCCGGACAAGACACTTCGACCAACCAAACCAAAAACATCGCGGAAATTTTTTTCTAACGTCACTACCTTAAAGATGCGCAATATTGAACATCCGTATTCACTAAACACTGCCCCTTTTTGTTCTCATTTCTTTCCACTTGACACTATAATTTGGATAAGCTTTGTGTCAGCAGTTCTCACTGTTGCATAGCACTGTGTATAATGGCTGCCTTTAACAAGTAGTTGCAAATATCAAAAGATATTAGTAGAACGCATGCCATAGGCACGGGATAGCAAGGCAGAGCTATTGGATTATATAATTGGTTTTTTTGGGGAAAGGAAATCGCGCAGTATCTGTCTCATATATCGTTGGACACCTGAACAGCGCCGTAAGGGAAGGGTAAAGGAGGGAGTGAAAGAAGAAAGGAAGAGAGAGGTGCCGTAGTGGAGGGCTCCGGAATAATTTCGACCACCTGGGGATCTTTAACGTGCACTGACATCGCACAGCACACTGGCGCCTTAGCATTTTTCCTCCATAAAAACGCAGCCGCCGTGGTCGGGTTCGAAGCCGAGAACTCCGGATCAGTAGTCGAGCGCCCTAACCACTGAGCCACCGCGGCGGGTCTATTGGATTGCAGAACATGCATTTCGTCAGAAGGCAAAATACAGATGATCCGTGCTAAGTAGCTACCCGTCCACGGCTGACAGCGACCTGAGTAGCCCATTCAATGGCCCGGGTTTGAACACCCAAGACTGAGCTGACCAACACGGCCTCCCACTTCTCGAGAGTTGGAACTTGTATTAGATATCCCGGTGGCGGCTCCTCTTTACAGTTAAACAATATGTGTTCGTAAGTGGCTATTTCGTCGCATAGTGTACATTACGCGCCGTAATAACCGGGAGAGAATTTTGATAGTAAGTAAGGAGCCATTCGGATCGCGTCTGGAGTCGCCTCCAGGTGGTCTCCTGCTGCTTATCTAAGGTTTTATCTGGAGGGGAAAGATGTTCCTTTCTAGTTTAAAATGGTTAGCCATGTCGGGATATGATGCTAGGCGGTCATTTCAGAAATTCTCAGTAATACCGCGTCCCCTGCTTGGCTGACAAATACTCGAGCTTTGATGTATGCCACTTCACTACCAGGATTCCTCGTGTGAGCCGACACCCATATCAACTCAATAGTTCTAAGTTCATGTTTGACCAATTATGTTCATTGCTGCCTGAGCAAAATTCTGTCCCTCGCATAACTGCGCATGGCGAATTTATATAGTCGCTTAGTATAGTGTCAGCGTTGGTGTTAATGATGGCAAGTGCGATAGCCGCCTCTTCTGCCATTTCTGAGGATCTCGTTTTAGTAGGACCGGAGACTAACAGTCTGCCTTGCATGTCTTGTTTCTGTGGGTATTCTGCGGCATCTACATATGCCGCTTGTTCATATGGGCTGTACACTCTATGTAGAGCTTCTGCCCTAGCTTTCCTTCTGCCCTCGTGGTGAGCAGGACAAATACTCTTTGGTAGTGGCGTGACAGTATTGCCTGAGCGATGCGTTTAGGTATTTGTGCCTTGGTATCGAGTGGTGGCAGCTAGATGCCTAGTACTAGGCGATCAAGTATGGCCCTTCCAGCTTTGGTGCGGGAAAGCCGGCCTCGTTGCAATGTTAAGTGTGCTTCTTAAGCTCGTCTAGGGTGTTGTGTACCCCTAGGCACAGGAGCTTTTCGGTGTAGGTACAGTTCGGTAGCCCTAATGCAACCTTGTATGCGTGTCTAATTATAGCCTCTACTTGGGCCTTTTAAGTGCTGTCTAATTTTAGGTATCGGGCAGCGTAGACAAGCCTGCCCAGTAGAAAGGCTTGTACCATTCTGCAGCGTTCTTTCTCCTTCACTCCCGTCCTTTTGTTGGCAATTCGTCTGACAAGTCTTTCTAATGCCTCCTTGTTACTCCTGTTTGACTGAAGGAGGAGCCCCAGGTTTCTTATAGTTCGAACTTCATTTATAGGGAGCCCTTCCATCCAGATATTAAGTCGAGACGGAGGCTTATAATTTTTGGCTTGACGGCCTGCTGATGTGCCTCTGATTAAGAATAATTTTTTCTTAGATGGCGAGCAAATTAGCCCTGCTTTACCCGCCAGGTATTCTATTATTTCTACAGCTTGTTGCAGGGTATCCTCTATCTGACCATCACGGCCAGTTGTGGTCCATAGTGTGATATAACCTGCATAGAATCTGTGTCGCCGCACCGGGAATAGAAAATTGGTTTTTGAGGAAAGGAAATGGCGCAGTAACTCTCTCACATATCTCGGCGGACACCCGAACCGTGTCGTACGGGAAGGCATAAAGGAGGGAAAGGAAGAAGAAAGGAAGAAAGAGGTGCCCTAGTAGAGGGTGGTGGTGGTGAAAATATTTTAATGAAATTGTTTAGGAGGATAGGATAGGAACAACTTTATTAAAATGCCGGCAACCGAAGGTTTAACGCGTCGTGACGTTGGCCAAGCGTCGACCCGGGGTTATGCCCTGCTCTGCACTACCCCAGTTTTACCCGTTTGCGGTGGGTCGTGAGGCTGGTGCTTTTCGAGTGGAGGTTGTAGCGGCGGTTGGAGCTCTCATCCCGGAACCTCATTGGCGTAGGCTGCTGTCCGGGCTCTTTCGATAAGTTCTTTTTTACTCCTTTTGTCCGAGCTGGTCAGAGCTCCCTCCTACCCCTCCTCCTTTGGCTGATTATTAACAGTAGCCGCCTGATTTCTTTGGCAGCCCCATACCTTATGGTAGAGGCCCGACTTCTCTCCGCAGAATTTGCCTTGAGAGTCAAATGACTCCGGATCTATTGCGTGTAGTCTTCGTGGGCTGTTGTAAGTGTTGGGGTACCAGGTCACCAGGGCATCCCAGGAAACGAGAGCGCGCATGCCTCAGCCCGAGCATTTCTCCCTCGCGAACCCAGTGAGAATGCCGTGGAACCTCCTACCCCACTTGCCCCACATACTTCAGCATTTAAGATTATCCCGTTCGGTCTACCCTCCGCCGGCTAAGACTCTAGACAAAGGGGAGGAACTACACCTCCATAATGAAGGGCACCTCAAAAAATCTTGACTACCTGGGGATCTTTAACATACACTGACACCGCACACCACACGGGCGCCTTTTGCGTCTCGCCTACATCGAAATGCGGCCGCCGCAGTCGGGTTCGGACCCGGGTACTCCGGCTCAGTAGATGAGCCTTAACCACAGAGCCAGCGCGGCGGGTGCTGCCCCGGGTGGATTGCTAATTTAGGAGGAATTTTTATTAATGAGAGGTTAGAAAGGAAAGGCGACAAGACTGGACCCTGGGGCGCTCCTCTACCTTCCAGTGATATAGAATGTGATTTGATCACCCGCCGCGATGGCACAGTAGTTAAGGCGCTGGTCTACTGCGCCGGAGTTCCCGGGTTCGAACCCGACCGTGGCGGCCACGTTTCGATTGAGGAGAACCGCAAGAGGCGCCCGTGTGCTGTGCGACGTTAGTGCACGTCCAAAATCCCCAGGTGGTCGAAATTGTTACCGGCGACCTCCACTACGGCACTTCTTTCAGTCCCACCTTCCTCTCTCCCTCACATATATGTCTACCGACATATGTGAGACGACTGCTGTGCCATTTCCTTTCCTGAAAATCCAATTTTTTCCCGTCCTGTTACTAATAATAATAATGATTGGTTTTGGGGGGTAAGGAAATGGCGCAGTATCTGTCTCATATATCGTTGGACACCTGAACCGCGCCGTAAGGGAAGGGATAAACGGGGTAGTGAACGAAGAAAGAAAGAAATGCCGTAATGGAGGGCTTCGAAATAGTTTCGACCACCTGGGGATCTTTAACGTGCACTGACATCGCACAGCACACGGGTGGTGGTGGTGGTAGTGGTTTTATTAAAAAATAATAGTAAAAAGGAAGGAAAAGATTTTTGCCAGCCCCGGCATCTGCCATAGATACTGAAGCACCTGAGCTGGGGCAGCGGAAATAAAGGATAGCAGGCAGAATGGAGAAATGAAATGAAAGAGGTGAGGGGACAGGAAGAGAGGATAGGGGGAGAAGTAATACGTACAAACTATTTACACAATAAGAAATGTGTCCAGGTTGTGCGCGTTAGTTCATTTTAGAGGAATTAAATCACACACGCGCACAGCACTGTGTTGGTTACAACTGGAGTGGGGCGTCCAGTTATTAATCGTTCAAGGTAGAACTCGCGGAGCGTTCGGTCACTGCGTGTAACTACCTGACGGAGAACAGACTGGACGTCAAGCCCGTGTGTTCGAGGAATGCACAGAGGCTCACCAAAGTTCGCTCACGAGTGCGCGCACTGCCCTGCGGCCACAATAGCGCCTTGATGGAGTCTGGTAGTATGCCCTGCGCCCTATAGGCCGCGAGCATATCGCGACGAGCATCGGCGAACGCGGTACAGTGAAGGAGCAGGTGTTCTAGTGTTTCCACTGCACCGCATCCGTCACACACATCACTCGTCGCGATTCCGTGACGCACCCGTCGTTCCCCGGGCCACACGCAGCCAATGCGCGCGCGGAGGATCATTGCACGTTGTGACCGTGTGAGTGCGCGACAGCTGGTGACACTGTCGATGCGCTCACCTCCCGCGATGCGTGGGTCGGCGTGCTGCTTTCGGAGATGGTCGTGGATGGCCGCACGCACGTCTGTTGAGGTTCTGTTGAGTTTGTTCCCCTCCCAGCAGTTTTGCAAGCAAAAATGTGCTTCCCACATGTGCAATAGCCGAGAGTAAGTGACTTGCCCATATTCTTCCATGGCCATTTCAGTCGTGGCATCTTTAATATCTCTTTTTAGTGACTCCATTCAGTACTCGAGGATTTCCATTACTGTGTATGTGTTTTTTTCTTAAGTCTCTGAACTTGTGCCTGTCCGAAATTTTTACCTTGTTCAAGATTTGCCAAAGCAGAGCTATGGTAAAGGACAGGAAGAGGATTCAGAATTGGATTGAATTTTAGAAACTTTATTGATCTGAAAGATCAATGGGGTGCGATTAATGGCCCCCTAACGGTGGGCGACCTTGCCCCCCCCCCCCCCTAATCCGCAAGCTTGGCGGATTCAAAATTCGGCGGGCAAAGTTGTTTTCTGCAACACCCACAGGAGGCCGCTAAAAGTGGTAAAACAAAAAGATTAGATCAAGACACACAATATTCATTTTGTTATTAATAAGGAAAGTAATTGCAGTATTGTCAATAACTGTTCTTTGTGAGTGCATTTCATAAATTTAATGCGTTGCAGTGTTTAGGACAGAATGAAGATCTTTTAAAAACAACACTTCATATCTTTCTGGCGTCACTGTCAAAAGTTGGAGGGATTAGATTGTGACTATAAATACCGCTACAAAAGCGAGTGGGTTTGTACTTGCACAGTACATATACTGAAAATGGAACGGTACGGAATAGATTGAACATGGCCCCCAGCGCAAGGATTACACGCAAAATCGTGAAGCGTTCCACATTTTTTTCCCTGTACAAATAAACCGCCGTTTCCCAAAACACATTTATGCTTCTGTTTTTACTGCTCTAACGTGTAGAGAAAAATTAGCTGATTTTACAAACTTGAGCCTCGGGTCAGCGTTCGCATCACAAGGCCACATCGTAATTGGCTCGTGGCTCTAGCGCGTGGCTGTCAACATGACGTCACGCAATGCAATGGTAGGCTAAGTGATCCACCCGAAGCAGTACACAGAAGAGAATTCGGTAGAGTCAGTCAACCGCGCTTACACGTGGGAATGCAAAAGGATTAGTTTTTGCGCGACGGAATTTCTTGCATTAAAGTTCTTTCTGCGATATTGTTCGCCTGCGTGGTTTGTTGTGCACGAAGACAGGCACATGTTCCGCACGCCATACCTCGTCAAAAAGAGGTACTGGGATGTTACGCGAGCCGCCGAGGCAAGCGCCAGGCAGACTTTCATCAGTCAGGCTCCACCCCAACACCGCAGCCGCTCCACGACCCGCAAGCCCCAGGCCCCGCAGCTCACATCGAAGTCCTTTCCGGTGCTGCAGCCTGCCGCACCAAAACAGCCGTCCACCCCTCACAAGCCCAAGGCCCGGTCCCGCTCCTGGACTGGAACCAGGCCACCACCACCTCCAGTCCCACCGAGGCCACCTGCCCAGGCACCCGGCCGCTGCACCAATGAGGTGAGCTGGGCAGGCGTAGTTTCCCAGGGCTCCGCCAACCCCCTCTATGAAGAGCTGCTGCGTGTCCGCGCGCAGTTCGCCTCCATCCAGACCACCAACCACCGCCTCCAGGCACAGCTACATGTCCACCAGCAGGCCCAAACCCCTACCCCGGTACCAGTGGCCCCGGCCGCCACTACCCCCACTCTTCCACCGCCACCTCTCCCTACTCGCGAACAGCCGGCCAAGAAGTGGGCCGCAACACCCACTACCTCACTGACCACACCAATCCCGACCGAGGGAACGCCAGCCCTGCCTCCCAATTTCGAACAACTCATGGAGGCGAGAATTCAGGCCGTGGTGCAGACGGCCATTCAGGCCTTCACAAATCAATTCGCCAACCTCACTACCCGTCTAGACGAATTTTCTCGCCAAATTGACGAGTGATTTAAGGAGCAAGAGTCTCGCCACGCGACAGCCTGTGCTGCCGTGCTTCCTAAAAAGAAAGCCCGGCTCCACAACGTCTCCAACTCCTACACTGCAAACGAAAGGTTCAGTGACGGCGAGACCACGCACTAGCCTAACCATAATAATAATTGGTTTTGGGGAAAGGAAATGGTGCAGTATCTGTCTCATATATCGTTGGACGCCTGAACCGCGCCGTAAGGGAAGGGATAAGGGAGGGAGTGAAAGAAGAAAGGAAGTGTGAGGTGCCGTAGTGAAGGGCTCCGTAATAATTTCGACCACCTGGGGATCTTTAACGTGCACTGACATCGCACAGCACACGGGCGCCTTAGCGATTTTCCTCCATAAAAACGCAGCCGCCGCGGTCGGGTTCGAACCCGGGAACTCCGGATCAGTAGTAGAGCGCCCTAACCACTGAGCCACCGCGGCGGGTACTAGCCTAACCATCTGGCAGTGGAACTGTCGAGGCTTTGGTTCCAAGCGGGGGCTGCTTCACCACTTCCGAGCTCGGGCAGACGGCCCCGACGTGCTCGCGCTGCAAGAGCCCTCCAATCCCCTCACCGTACCCAGCTACGTGCCCATCGTCCCCTTTTCTTCTACACCCCCTCGGGTTGCATTTCTTGTACGCCGCACGCTCACTACTATCACCCACCCCTTAGACGTCCCCGAAATAGATCATCTCCTCATCGAACTCGTGCCGCAGCGCGCTCGGGATACTAGTCTCTTCATCCCCAACGTATACAGCCACCCGAAGTGCCTGCGGCACGACTTCGAGCGACTATTCAAGCTTGCTAAGCGAGACGCACACAAATGTCCCCTTCTGATTGTAGGGGACTTCAACGCCCCGCACACGGCCTGGGGCTACACAGCCGACACACCCAAGAGGCGCAGGGTGTGGCTCGCCGCTCAGCAGGCCGGCTTCTCTCTTCTCACAGACCCCACCACCCCTACTCGCACCGGGAAAGCGTCTGCGCAGACACTACTCCTGACCACACCTTCACCCACCGCCTCTCTCACGCTGCGTGGTGTAACACCCAGGAGAATTTGGGTAGTGATCACAACATTATCGAGACTCGGTCCGCACCTCCAGAGAAGCCCGCACTCTACACACCATCTCAGACATAGCCACTTGGTGCGACCAACTCCAGCGTGATGTCAGCGCCGTGAGTCGCCAACTCCCAGATGACTGCCCTGCAGACACGATGGATTCCCATCTCCTGCACCTATGGGACGCCAAGGCGGGTCTCGAACGGAGATGGCGGCATCAGCGCTGGAATAGAACACTCAGACGCCGACTGGCCCGGCTCAACAAGGAAATTGAGAAGCATGCTGCAACTCTGTCTCGCCAAAATTGGGAATCTCTCTGTAACAAGCTGGACGGCAACATGAGCCTGCCCCAGACTAGAAACCTATTCCGCCATCTCATTGATTCGACTCAGTCCAATACACACCAGAAACACAACCTCATACAGCTCATACACACATCCGAGGACTCCCCGCAGGAACTTCTCGAGGAGCTTCGTGATCTCTACTTCCCGGCATATCCCTCCGCAGACCACCCTGACTACACAGGCTCCCCCAACGACCTTCTCGACCAGGCGATCACCGAGGCGGAAGCGAGGGCAGAACTTCAGCGCCTCAACGCGTCCTCAGCTTCTGGCCCCGACGGAGTGCACAACAAGGCACTCCGCAACCTCGATTCCACCTCCGTCAAAGCCCTAACTGACTACTTCAACGAATGCTGGCTGCGCGGCGCCCTCCCACCTCAATGGAAAGACGCTAAAGTAGTCTTTATTCCCAAACCACTTTTCCCCGCTAACCTCTGTCCCACCTCTCTTACGTCGAGTGTGGGCAAGCTCATGGAGCGGGTTCTTCAGACCCGGCTCGGCCGGTATTTGGAGAACAACAACCTTATGTCTTCGTGCATGTTTGGTTTCCGCCCGGGCTTGCCCACTCAGGACGTCGTTCTACAGCTCAAGCACCACAACCTTGACTCCCCCGCGGGTGACACCAAGGCTATCCTCGGCGTTGACCTAACAAAAGCTTCCAATAACGTTACCCACGCAGCCATCCTAGAGGGCCTCCACGCCCTAGGTGTAGGCCCGCGGATGTACAATTACGTCCGTGATTTCCTCTCCGAACGAACAGCCACACTCACCATGGGCGACCACCGGCTGTCCGGTCTCACTAGGAGCACGGTAACCCCTCAGCCTGGGTGCTGTACTTCCTCCTATCCTCTTTAATATAGCCCTTCTCCAACTCACCCAAAGACCCGACATACATTTCAGCCTCTATGCTGACGACATCACTATCTGGGCTTAATCGAGGCAGTGATGCCGACATGGAACACAACCTACAGTCGGCCCTCAACATCATCGACTCATGCGCTCGCGTGCGCGGCCTAGCCTGCTCCTCTTCTAAATCAGAACTCTTCTTCTACCGCCACAGGCCGCACGACCCCGCCAACCCTCCCATCTCACTCACTCTAGGAAAGCACCCCATTCCCCTGGTCTCCAAGATTCGCATCCTGGGCCTTGTCCTTCACTCCCACGGCGCGCATGGCAACACCATCCAAACTCTCAAGACCCCAGCCCAGCAAGCCACCCGTCTCATTCGGTACGTGGCGAACCGGCGCACGGGTCTGCGAGAGCGGAACACTCTCCGCCTCCTCCAAGCTTACATCACGAGCCGCACGGCGTACTCATTCCCCTACCTCCCCCTAAAGCAGAAGGAGCGGGACCGCATCAACGCGCTCCGGGAAGTCGAGAAGTAGAGATGCCGGGAAGTAGAGATCACGAAGCTCCTCGAGAAGTTCCTGCGGGGAGTCCTCGGATGTGTGTATGAGATGCACGAAGGTTGCCCTCCGCCTACCCCCCAGCACCTCTACTGCCCGGCTGCTCAACCTCGGTACCCACAACACGTTTGAGGAGCTGGCAGAAGCCACCTTAACAGCACAGCTGACTCGCCTGTCGAGTACCACGGCAGGCCGCACTCTACTCTGTCAGCTAGGCATCACCCCGATCACCCATCCTACCGAGGGGGTTCCCATACCTTTAGACCTACGCTCCCATCTCATCATCCTTCCAATCCCTAAGAACATGCACACGGAGCACGACGGAGAACGCAGGAAAGCCCACGCCAAAGCCCTGCACAAGCTCTACGGCAACAGTCCCGAGGTAGCCTACGTGGACGCGTCAGCGTACTCGTCGGGCTCCCGCATGGTTCTCGCCGTCACTAATTCTCAGGCCCGACAAATCGCATCAGGATCCGTCACCACAGACTCATCGGAAATTGCAGAGGAAGCGGCCATTGCACTCGCTCTTGCCTCCACCTCTGGCACCAAAATTATCTCCGACTCGAAATCCGCCCTATCCAATTTCGCCAAAGGCCTGATATCCCGCACGGTGGCTCGGCTTCTACGCTTCTGGCACCCCACCCACCCCGTAACCCTTATCTGGACCACCGCACACGCAGGCCTCCCGGGTAACGAGGACGTCCACTCCCTCGCCCGAGTTCTCACTTTCCGGGCCGGAGTTGGACCTCTTCTGCCATCCAGAGAGCGTCTGCTTACGTTCAAAGATATTCTTGCCTACTACCGAGATCCCCGGCACGTTTACGCACCACCGGCTACCTCCCTAACCTTAATCGAGGCCTCCCACTGGCGCCGGCTCCAGACCCGAACTGCTCCCTACCCTATTCTCCTTCATGCCCACTACCCCGATCAATTCCTTTCTTCTTGTAAGCTCTGCGGGAAACCGGGAGACTTCCTTCATGTCCTCCTCACATGTCCTGCCTTCCCACAGTCTCCATCCCCCACCACGGCGGAGTCATACTGGGAGACTCTCCTGGCCAGCTCCGCTGCTGCTGACCAGCGCCGGATAATTACCGACACCCTGAAGCGGATAGCCCTCCAAGGGCTGTCCTTTGCCCTGTAAGGGCAGCCCCCTAAGGGTTGCCTCGTGCCATGTTAGGGGGTTTGCCCCCCTCGGTATTTGGCAATAAATGTTTCCACCACCACCACCTCGCTCGGACAACGTTGCTCGGAGACCGTCGGCGTGATTTCGTCATCTGTTTGGAACCATTTCGGCCTCAACAACAAGAATGCCGGTCGCTGACGGAGTTTCGCCGAATGGGATTAGTAGTGCTTTCGCATTAAAACTTCGCGAATGTCGCCGCAAACGTGAGCGCTGGCAGCGACGGCTTAAAGATCAGTAGTTGCATGCGCACACATGAGGCGGAGTGACAGCGTCACCGACGAGAGATCAAAGAGCTTGGGGCGTCCGTGTGCTGTGCGATGTCCGTGCACGCACGTTAAAGATTACCAGGTGGTCGAAGTCAGTTATGAAACTTTATTTTCACTACTGGGAGTGTTGGGTTCTGTCGACCCCACCAGATGGCCCTCAGTCGGTGCTGAAGGGCGACCTCTTGTCACGCGCATCGTACTGTGCCCGGAATTTTACTTCTGTATTAGAGCTGGCCAGCAGGCTTTCCCACTTTTTGGAGCCTATTAAGTATCTGGGGTTATTCGTGCGGTGGGTCCGAAGGACAGTCTCAAAAGATGTATTCCGACGTGGCTCTCTGGCCACATTTTGAGCAATCGGGTTTGAATTCGTCTGGGTTGAAGTGACGCGCTCTTACCGGGTTTAGAAGAATTTTTGTTTGGACTTAACTCCATGTAACCTCTTGAGCTTTGGTAAAACTTTACTGAGGCGGCGGTAGTGTTTTTTCCGGACAGTTTAAAGCACTGGCTGATTTCCTGGTAGCTGATGTGACCATCTACGCAGGGTTCGAACCCCACCGCGGCGGCTGCGTTTCGATCGAGGCGAAACGTGAAGGCGCCCGTGTGCTGTTCCATATCGGGGCACTTTAAATATCCCCAGGTGGTGGAAATTATTCCGGAGTCCTCCACTACAACACCTCTTTCTTCATTTCCTCTTTCACCCCCTCCTTTATTCCTTCCTTACGGCGCGAATCAGGCGTCCACCGAGATATGTGAGATAATTACTGCGTCATTTCCTTTCCTCAAAAAACCAACGGGCGGCTTAGCGTTTCGCCTGCATCGAAACGCGGCCACCGCGGTCGGGTTCACACCCGGGAACTCCGGATCAGTAGCCGAGCGCCCTAACCACTTAGCCACCGCGTCGGGTCACATAATAATAATAATAATTGGTTTTGGGGGAAAGGAAATGGCGCAGTATCTGTCTCATATATCGTTGGACACCTGAACCGCGCCGTAAGGGAAGAGATAAAGGAGGGAGTGAAAGAAGAAAGGAAGAAAGGTGCCGTAGTGGAGGGCTCCGGAATAATTTCGACCACCTGGGGATCTTTAACGTGCACTGACATCGCACAGCACACGGGCGCCTTAGCGTTTTTCCTCCATAAAAACGCAGCCGCCGCGGTCGGGATCGAACCCGGGAACTCCGGATCAGTAGTCGAGCGCCCTAACCACTGAGCCACCAGGCCGGGGCGCGGGTCACATTCCCGATTGAGTTTTCGACCCTTCCGGGTCGCGCAAACGGCGGAGGATACCCCACCTTCGAGCGAGGTTCATCTCTCCCTCCTACTGGTCGCGTTTGCTGCCCCAATTTTATTCACATAATTTGAAGGCGTAATCCTCATTTTCCTTATTGTGTCGCGCCAACTTTGTCCGGAGGGTGCGTTTCCATTTCTGTTTCTTTAGATATCTTTCCTCGCTTTGCTTAGCCTCCCAAATATGCAGGAGGCGGCTGTCGGCAATCTCGGGGTTGTCTTCCCCTTCTAAGGTTTTGGTAACTTCCGTGACGTTCGATTTTAGCTGTTCCGCCCATTCCCAGATGTCGCGCATGGGCTTCCCTTCCTGGTTGGATCTGACTGCGCTAAACTGGTCTCATCTGAGGCGGCCGGCGCGCGTAATCTGCGCGGTTTAAGGCCTTCGTTGAGGATGCATACCAGTACGTGTTGGTCGCTCCCAAAATTTAGCTCCCAATCGTGCCATTCGAGGCTGCGGACGTTTTTGGAGAGGATACGTGAGATCCGGGGACGTATCCACACAAACGCTGTTGCCCACTCTCGTCGAGCTCTCGGGGTCGGTGTGTAACGAAAACCTCTGGCCGTGCATGGCGGCCTCCCACAGTCGTCAACCTTTTGGGCACTGATCAGAGTACCCCCTGGGGCCGTATTCCGAGTTTGTGTCACAATGAAAAGCGTCATAATCTGCCGCAGCGGCAACAGCTGATTGGTCAAAAAACCGGAAGCGGATGTCGGTTCGGTTGCGACAGTGAGCGGCTGCAGGATGTCACTGCGTTGCGGTTGCCGCAGCGAAACGTCCAGCGGCGCTTTTGCTCTTTGCCGAGAAAAGGAACGCGACCAATGTGACAGAAGAAACATTCAGCCAAAAGTTTGGTTGCTCATCAAATTCTACTGTAAAGGGGTAATATCAAAGCTGCTTTATTTACTCAGTTAACTTCAGCAAATACAAACAATGTAGTTCAGGCACTTTTCCGGCACCGTAAAGGCCGGAGGTGTATTTAAAAAAGAAAATATTGTACGCAACCACGCATGGCTTTTCAGTGACAGAAGGCGGCCTCTACAGCCGTCGATAGGCGATGGTAAATAAAAAGCAGCCAGCTTGTTCGCACAGCACGGCGTTTTACATTCATCTTGAGGAAAAGGGAACGGAGAGGAAAATTTGTAGCATGCACTCATTCGCTGCACAATGCGCGCTTCGTGCCGGGCTGAACCAAGACGCCGTGACGACTTGCCGTCTGCAACATCGCTTAATGTAAACTGGTGCTGTGATCGGACGGTTATGGAGACGGTAATTTATGTTGGTTCATTCATTTTATGCAGGCACTGCAAATAAATAAAAAGAGATGAGCTCAAAAAACCTTCTGTTTCTCTTGATATACGTGTTGGGAGAGTTCGCATACGAAGTTTTCATAGGTTCGCCACGCTACAAAGTGCACGCATGCCCATTGACGCTTTAAAACTAACTTGCAAGCTAACTCTCGAGCTCAGTGATGCAGAGCCACACCACCGCGGCTATCGAGAACCGTAAGAGATACCAAAAAACCACCTCTGGCATGTCAAACGCTTCGGTGTAACAGCGCGTCGCTGGCGACTGGCCATCCGTGCACGTGAGTGGCTTCACGCTGGCAGAAATTGCACACGATCACAATGCAGGACGCTTCAACAGCTAATAGAGAGCTCTAGAATAGGAAATGCACATTTTCGCTTTGTAAACGCAAGTATTTCGCGGGTCATTCTGCTTTATGTTACATCATTAAACATACGCAGACGAGATAACTCGGTGATAGTGACGTCATCTAGTTTGAATTCAGAGAACAATTTCTGCAACAAACCGGCATTCGTTAGGCCTAGGGGCTACCTAATCGTCCAACGAAATAAAAAAGTCCAAATTTATCGTCCATACAATTTGTTATAGGCAAGACAAGACGAAGCTATCGACGACGAACATCGACGAGTCCCCTTCGAAGCGAGAGGCTCCACTTCAGAGCACACCACCATGTTGGCTGTCGAGCTTCTGCCGCGTATGCTATGTGTTTGACGTCACCGTCCGGTTTCTTCGACCCTTTTCACTGCTTCCGAACCACCACATCCGCTTCCGGCGTTTCGGCCAATCAGGTGTGCCCGTTGTGGCTAGATTATGACGCTTTTTATTATGACACAAACTCGGAATACGGACCCCGGCCTGATTATGTACGTTGAAATCCCCCACTACCGCGAGTGGCCGTTTTCCACAAATTTTGAGAGCCTTGCGGAGCAGGACTCTCAGCCTCACCTTCCTTTGTTTAGGCGAGCTGTATACATTCAATAGAAAGAAAGAGGCTGGATTGTGTTTACTTGCCTGTTTAAATTTCGACGAAGACGTTCTCGATTTCCCGCGAATCGATTTCGTGTTCTATCACCGAGATGTTTCGTTTCACTGGAACACCTGATATCCCGACATTTTGGCGGGCCCCCTGTCACCTGAAGCGAAACCGCGAGTGGTGTGGTGGTCAGTAGCGGAAGATACCGCTGCAGAATCGGCTGCTTGCGGCGAAAAGGCGACAGTTCCATTGCCAGATTTGCTGCTCCAGCGCGACTGTCCATTTTACTATATTAATAAAGGCATTGCTTAGCAAAAAAGTAAAATAAATTTGTTCTATTGAAGTCGAACAACTGCACAACATATGATGAAATGCATAAATTGCACTCATTACTGCCCTCTGGACATTCATAAATGGGATTGAGACTGGTCACTGCACAAACGAAATAAACATAATTTTTCGTTAACAAATACAATAGCAATAGCAAGCAGGCAACAAAAGAAAACCATGAGACCTAAATAGGGCACAGAAAACAAAAATCAATGCCTGTTGCAGATTAAAATATGCAGGGCATACGTGTAGTTTCATCTATCTGAAGCAAATCCAAATAAGCAATGTGGCACTCCCAGAAGTGGCAATGGGTAGGACAGCTAAAGTTGTTGCACATCGTTGCGGTATTTATGCGATATGTTAAATATGTTCGATTCCCGTCATGATTCTGCGCTGTCAACATAGTCTTCAAAGGGTCTATTGACCCATCTGCTCGACCCTATCCCATCCACGGGAAGAGCCGCGCACTGATGCCGTTCCACATTTTGAGCAAGCAAACATAGGACTTTTTCTTGGAAAGGTTTTTAGAAATAAAAAATATGTGGAACACTTCGCGATTTTGCGTGTCACCCTTGCGCAGGGTCGATGATAAGCTCCTGTGTATCGTTCCAATTTTTGCATGTGTACTATGGAAGTACAGAACGAGGGCTTTCGTTGCTCTATTTATAGCAAGAAGTTAGGTGCCTCATACTTTCGACAGTGCCAGCTGCTAGATATGAAGGGTTGTGCTTAAACTACCTGCGTATTATCGCAAATAAGATATCGTACTGCAGTTGCGAACATCCCCTGCAAGAAGCTACTATTTCGAATACTGCACGTACGTCTTTTAACACCGACAAAATTAACATTGTCGGTTTTGGGCAGACCCAATTTTTAAACTTCGCTCCCTGTTGAGGTAGCCGTGGCTTCACCGCAATACTGAGTTGTCAGTGGCCTCCTGTGGGTGGAGAAGCAACGAACTTTACCTGCGCGAATTTGAAACCTCTAATGGTGGTGGTAGTGGTAGTGGTTTTATTAAAAATAATAGTAAAAAGGAAGGAAAAGATTTTTGCTAGCCCCGGCATCTGCCATCGATACTGAAGCACCTGAGCTGGGGCAGCGGAAATAAAGGACAGCAGGCAGAATGGAGAAATGAAATGAAAGAGGTGAGGGGACAGGAATAGAGGACAGGGGGAGAAGTAATATGTACAAACTATTTACACAATAAGAAATGTGTCCAGGTTGTGCGCGTGATTAGTTCATTTTAGAGGAATTAAATCACACACGCACACAGCACTGTGTAGGTTACAACTGGAGTGGGGCGTCCAGTTATTAATCGTTCAAGGTAGAACTCGCGGAGCGTTCGGTCACTGCGTGTAACTACCTGACGGAGAACAGACAGGACGTCAAGCCCGTGTGTTCGAGGAATGCACAGAGGCTCACCAAAGTTCGCTCACGAGTGCGCGCACTGCCCTGCGGCCACAATAGCGTCTTGATGGAGTCTGGTAGTATGCCCTGCGCCCTATAGGCCGCGAGCATATCGCGACGAGCATCGGCGAACGCGGAGCAGCGAAGGAGCAGATGTTCTAGTGTTTCCACTGCACCGCATCCGTCACACACATCACTCGTCGCGATTCCGTGACGCACCCGTCGTTCCCCGGGCCACACGCAGCCAATGCGCGCGCGGAGGATTATTGCACGTTGTGACCGTGTAAGTGCGCGACAGCCGGTGGCACTGTCGATGCGCTCACCTCCCGCGATGCGTGGGTCGGGGTGCTGGTTTCGGAGATGGTCGTGGATGGCCGCACGCACGTCCTCCAGCGCAAGGGGCAGATCGCTGGCAGGTAGTTGGTGTGCAGCGGTCGCGAGGTCGTCAGCTTCTTCGTTGCCGGCGATGCCGCAGTGACCGGGCACCCACTGTGCACGCACGGCACAACCTCTCTGCGCGAGGCGCTCGATGCGCGAGCGAATTTCCCGCACTAGTGGGGTACCGCGGCCGTTAGATTGCAGGCGGCTGAGAGCGGCGCGGGAGTCGCACAGCAGAGCACTCCTGGGCGGCGGAGGGCCGAGGGTGAGCAGCAGGTCCAGCCCGAGCCGGATCCCCATCAACTCCGCCGTGGTGGAGGAGCCCAGGAAGGCTGCGTGTTGCTGGCTGTGCAGTCGCAGGGCGGGGATGGTGGCCGCCGCAGCAAGGGAGCAGCTGTCGCGGGCCACTGAGCCGTCGGTGTACACGAGGAGATGGTCCTGGAGCTCCTCGTGTATGACGGCTCTGGCCAGCTGCTGCACAGCACAGAGGGGTGTGCTCCGCTTTCCCGCGAGGCCGACGATCTCTCGCTGTACCTCCGAGGCAGCAGGCCAGGGCACGCAGGAGCCGTAGGGGGGTGGGCCTTGGGTCAATTGCTCATATTCGAGCAGCGCCGCGCCCATTCGTGAGAGCGGGTGCGAGCGCATACGCTGCAGCAGCGAGCCGCCGTCCGGTGCGCTGTGAAGCCGGTCGATGTGATTCAGTGCCCTGCGCGCTGCTTGGAGCTCAAGGGGCCACGCTCCTGCCTCGGCCAACGTTGCGGCGCACTGCGAGTTTTTGGGCAGGCCTAGGCACACGCGCAGGGACTTGCGGTGCTGAAGCTCGAGCTTCTTCCAGCACGGCTTGCGCACCGTGACGAGCGGCAGTTAAAGATCCCCAGGTGGTCGAAATTATTCCGGAGCCCTCCACTACGGCACCTCTCTCTTCCTTTCTTTCACTCCCTCCTTTAGTCCTTCCCTTACGGCGCGGTTTTTGTGTCCAGCGATATATGGAACAGATACTGCGCCATTTTTTTCCCCAAAAAAGCCAATTATTGTTATTATTATTCTTCCCCTACAACGCGGTTGGGGTGTCCACCAATATATGTGAGACAGTTACTGCGCCATTTCCTTTCCTCAAAAATAATTTTCATTTCATATTTTTCAGAACATCTCTGCCAGTCTGCGATGACATACATGGAAAAATTGGTCCAGAGGGGAAAGCTGTTTGAGCTAACGTGTCGCTGTCTCATTCGCTGATGATTAAAATGCGAGGGTGAGGACAGATATAAGACCCTCCTATGCGGCACAGTGGTTATGGCGTTCTACCGTTGAGCTAGATTTGGCAGGATGGCTCTCGCCTCGCCCAATGGAACCGAAATGCTCAGACGCGCGTATACCATGGTTTCGCTGTTAAGGTTTAGGCTTATGAGAGTTACCGTCACAAAGCGACTCAGGCTATGAGGGACGCCGTAGTGAAGGGCTGCGGAGATTTAGACTGCCTGGGGTTGTTTAACGTGCCCTGACATCGCACAGTACACGGGCCTCTTTCATTTCTCCTCCATCGAAATGCGACCGCCGCGGCAGGGATTGAACCCGGGTCCTGCGGACCAGTATGCCGAGCACCATAGCCACTGATCCACCGCGGCGGCTTGATTTCGGTGTATAGTTCCTATTGGAAATTAATTCGCAGCTCTCTGCTACAGCAGCATCACGGCCCCGTTAAACTACATCGCAGAGAACCAATTCGTCACTTTTTAGCTAACAAATTTAAATGTATACATATAAGCTTATACTAGACAAGAAGGCATTAAAATGAGGGCCTCACTATAACACATAGCAAGGTAGACAAAAGTCATTTACACCAAGGAATGCATACAAAATGTTTTTTTGTTTTCTTTGCGTTGTTTTTCAATAGAAATTAGCATTGTAATAATTTTTGCCTGAGAAATGTGTGCCGCCGGTTGGATCAGAACGAACAAACTCTGCATGTTGAAGAGCTCGTCCATGGGTTGTGCTCGTATCATTTCGTTTACCTTCTACTCATGTCAGAAGGTCCCACTGATTGCGTTACTGCAGACGACGGCGCATTTCTTCGTTCCTCAAGCATCGTAGTTCCGGCATGACGTCATGAGCATCCGGGTGGCCGTGGTTGGGGCCGGCATCATAGGGCTGACGTCAGCCGTCAGAATAGCGGAGGCAGTGCCCGACGTCGACGTCACCGTGATCGCGGAGAACTTCACGCCACACACGACGGGAGACGTGGCTGGTGGCTTCTTCGAGCCGTACCTGGTCGAGGGCGTGAGCAACGACACCCTCAGGTACAGATATCGTGAGCATCGCGTACACACCCGAGCCGTGATTAAGATACTATCCTAAAACGAAGATTTTTCAAGCTTCCGTGACGTCACCCTTACGGCCTAACGTCTCTTAAAAGGGATGCTTCTTCGTGGCACCGAGCATAAAGTCTTTACAGCATCAAAAAAAAAAGCACCTTAGAGAAAACGTTAATGCCGAACTCTTTAGAGCATCTGTGACTTCTCAAAGTATACAAAGGCAAGGACGCATCCTCTACATGGTCCGCACAGCAAATCAGAACTTCACAGATCCAGTCCTCAAGGATTTTCGAGAAAATCTCGATCTTAGCTGCGCCTCATTGCAGCTAAGGTAAGTGGTCCTGTCGCGAATAGAGCGACAGGACCACTATCTGCACATCTATCTATCTGCACGTGGTAGCGATTGTGGCTCGGCTTGAGCCAGTGGGCGGGCCTGTGCACTTTCCTTTTCTTTCTTCCTGGCAACAACAGACAGACGATGTGGCTGATATCGCAGCGCATCAAGAGTGCACAGCTTGGAATAGATGGAACCTGGAGTGACCTTTGTTTTGTCGAAAGACAGTTGCTTCTAGCATAAACTATATATTTAAAATATAAGAGCTCAAACAAAACATAAGATCTGAAGGATCCTTATTTTTTTGTTATTTATTCCCTATCAAAGGTTTCCGTGAAAGACACGGTGAACAGCAAAAAACTGACCGACGGTCACGACGTCGCGTCATCCACGCCGTCTGAAGCCTGAAACGTAGGCACTTCCACTCCTGATGAAGTAAGGCCAAGCCACAGCAGATGATTCTGCGAATGAAAGCTACCACTCATCACCTGCTCGAGCAGAGGACTTCTGTCAATCGTTTGCTGAGCATTCACAGAATGATCCGCACTGGTGTCGCCGTGGCGGCATTAGTTGTCAGGGCAAGCAATTACAGTGAGTAATGGCAGAAACAACTACACAAGGCCAGTTCGACTTATCGCGTGGGTATTTACGTGTTGTGTAAATACGGCCTTCTCAGACGCCCAAAGTGGTCCTGTCGCGAATCGAGCGATGTGGCTGATATCGTAGTGGAGGAAGCGTTGGGCTTCTCTTTCGCCGCATCGGGTCACGGCAGTTTAAAGAGTGTCGCGGGGTTAGGCTTTGTCTTCGAAGTAAAAGACGCTTCTTACTCGTATACCAACAGGATTTGTTACGTTGGTCTTTTGTCTGGGAACAAAGACATGAAAAAAGCATCATGCCTACTAAATGAGAATTATCGCGGCACTCATCACACAGTAGAGGACAGCTTGCACAGGAAGCAAGGTACAAGTTTGAAATGGGCGTTCCGCGTCCTGGCGTTACCCGACTGCCCCGTATGTGGTGGTGGTGGTAGTGGTTTTATTAAAGATAATAGTAAAAAAAAGGAAGGAAAATATTTTTGCTAGCCCCGGCATCTGCCATCGATACTGAAGCACCTGAGCTGGGGCAGCGGAAATAAAGGACAGCAGGCAGAATGGAGAAATAAAATGAAAGAGGTGAGGGGACAGGAAGAGAGGATAGGGGGAGAAGTAATATGTACAAACTATTTACACAATAAGAAATGTGCCCCGTATGTACGCAACTGCAGGACCTGGTGCGTGGAGACGTTCGACTTCTACAGGAACCTGCAGCAGATGTACAGCAGCAATGCGCTGGGCCTCGTCGTCACGTCGGTCTACGAGCTTGGGGAAGAAGCCTTCGTGAGTCAGCGCATGCGCGCATGTGTGCGAATCAAGTCATCAGTAAGAAGGTGGAGGGTTAGGAGGAGGGGGGGGGGGGTATTCGCTGCAGCGGCGCTTTCTATTTTAAAAACCAATTTGCAGAATATGGTAGTATAATAGTGGCTCTGTATGTGATGACAGTTTTTGTAAATCACTCAGTCTGCGTATTGCGCACAAGGGAGACATAACCTCGGGTGCACTGCTCTGTAAATGAACGTATTGATCGATATAATAAGTAATTGTAAACTCATTAGGTTTTATTTACGAGCAGTAACCAACATTTGTGGGCATGTGTGTTGTGCGTACAGCCGAAACCTGGGTACGCCGATGCCTTCCTGGAGTACCGAGAAATGACTGCGGAGGAGCTGGGCCGATTCCCGGGAGACTACAGGTAAGGCAAACAGGTCTCTTCAAAGAAAAACCTCGCTTCCAATAAAACGATATATTATTTGCTATCATGTTCATTTGCATCACACGTGTGTATACAGGTCAGACTGTCACTAGGCTCCGCAGCAAAGCGAAAGTATGCACCGTTTTCGAGGCGAGGAGGAAAATAGCCTCGAACTGGGTGCGTGAAGTGCCGCCCCTCCTCCCTGGCACACTCTAAACACGGATACGTCTGTACAGGTGTAAAAAAGGAGTTATCGGTCCTCTAGAATACTTGCGAATACTTGCGCTGAACGACATGTCTCTTTTTACTCCTCTCAGATTAGAGTGCATGCACCGGCAACGGGGGCGCCAAGGCATCCTATGCAGAATACGCGTGTTCTGAGCAGTATTTTGCGCGCTGAATTAGTTGCTATGCGTTTTGCGTCTAGAAATCACCACGACTCGAGACTCAGTGTCGTCCGGCTACCACTGGGCCGTTGTCGGCTGTGGTTAACACTATCAGAAGCGGGAAAACTTTTGGAAAAAATTACACTACGCGTTGACAGAAGTCCTTTATGCATGATACCATGCTGTTTTAAGCGAATTTTCTTGCCCCTTTCCGGTCCTAACCGAAGTTTAATGTCTTTTTTCCTGCCTGTTTTCTCACCATTTTTTCCCGGTATCCTTTTTTTTTTCAGTCGACCAAGCAGCAAATTGTAATGACGAACGCCACTGGACGCCTCCGCGGTGGCTTCAGTGGTTATGGCGCTCGGCTGCTGACCCGAGAAACGCGGAGGTCGAATTTCGATGGAGGCGAAATTCTAGAATCCCGCGTACGGTGCGATGTCAGTGCACGCTAAATAACCTGAGGTGGTCGAAATTTCCGGAGCCCTTCACTACGGCGTCCTTCATAGCCTGAGTCACTTTGGGCGTTAAACCCCCATTAAACCATAAACCAAACGCCACTGGACGCCGCATTTTTTTCCTATGGGGCTTCGAATGCTTCCGCATTAAAAATTATCTGTAGAGCCGTGTGAACTGCATCGACCGCCGCGGCATATGTGTGGGTGCAGGCTGTTTCATTTGCAGCGCTTTTCATGAGACTAAGATGAGTGGCTTCCGTGGTTTGCAAGCATCAACTGAAAGGGTTCATTCCTATATCGGCCACGTCTTATGCGTGCTGGGAACACTTCAGTGATGCAGAATGGAGAGTCAATAAGTTAGTACCCGTGACAAAGCTGCGCTTTGAGCGGAACGTACTATTAGTAGAAAAAGTTTACGGGATGCGGATCATATGAGTTAAAAAATTATTTCTGCGCAGTCACGTAAGCAAGTCGTCTGAAATTAGGATGGTAGGAGAGGACATGCGTGCTCCTCCGCTGGTTGTAATACAAGGAGACTTGGTAGCAAAGCAGCCCTGCAATATATATATATATATATATATATATATATATATATATATATATATATATATATATATATATATATATATATTATTGCCAATAACACGCACCCCGTTAAATCTTGCTGCCGACACTACGTGTGCGGTGTGTCTATATGCGTGAAAAAGAGTCATTCTGTCTTTCTACGCTCATTACCTCTTTCACGGTAAAATAAGCGTGGACGGATGCAACTTTCACACAAACATGTCCAACAGCCCTGGACAAAAATTTTGAGCATTAGAAAATTGCAAGCCATCGTTATGGAAATATTTAAGGCAATGGTTCGTTCTTCAGATGTTTAAGGGAAGCCTTTTTTTAATTTTCCAAAAAACAATTAGGAACGCTTTTGATGATAGCAAAAGCGTTAATAGAAAAAAAATTCATGAGTGCCGTTAGGTGATCTGCGGGCATATTTACTGTTATTGTGAAATCTCTGAATACATCCAAAATTGCGTTCATAAACTCTTTCAAAAATGCTTCTCTGTCCAGAATTGCTGGGTATTTCAAAACTAGGCAGTAGACGTATATCGTGAGAACGAACTACATGTCGAAAAAAAAGATAACTTAAGCGTTATCGTGTCCTTCGTAAAGTTCTGCATGAAAGATTTCAGTGTGCTTTTTCGTCACTCTGAAATTGTGCCACAGTATTCAGTTCGCAAAGGCGCGGGGGTAGATATCACTGCCCCCCCCCCCATTGTCTGTCGCTGGTACACCTAAACAAAAGCGCACTTTTGTCCCCTACCTGGAGCCTAAATTTAGAGTGCCATAATTGCTTGTGCAATTTTTTTCCATTATTGTCGCTGGTAGATCTAAAAAAAAGCTCAGCTTTGTACCATTCTTGGAGCCTAAATCTAGAGTGCCGTAATTGCTTGTGCAATTTTTTGCATTATTGTCGCTGGTACATCCAAAAAAAGCACAGTTTTGTCCCCTGCCTGGAGCCTTAATCTAGAGTGCCATAATTGCTTGTGCCATTTTATTTCCATTATGCGGCGCGTCAATTTGTTTGTGAGCGCAAAATTTCCCATTAGTATGTTTAAAGTGACATGAATGCGGCGAAGCGCCGCTGGTGAAACGCCGCTAGTCACTTATCCGCGTCACCATTCACGAAACAGGCTGATCGCCGTAGTGTCAACTGGACAAATGAAGTGCGACTATCGCACTGTAAGCAGTAGTCAAGAGCTGACTAACTTTGCTATGGTTTCAACATTAAAATGGCTGTGGTTTAGTTCTGGTTAAACCTGGAGTGACGCGATAGCTACAGCTGGCCGCGCGGAACTCGCTCAGGCGAACTGCAAAGTCAGTCTTTCGCCCTGCGTTTCGCTGGGCGTTCCTGTAGCGCGCGGCGCGCACACCAGCTGCGTGCTCTGACGTCACTCCGCGCATGCGCACAACCGACGAGGCGGGCAGCGTCTGCTCCGCCCTCTGCGCAGCGGAGAGGCGCGCGGCGTGCACACCATCTGCGGGCTATGACGTCACTCCGCGCATGCGCATAGCTGGCGGAGCGGTGGTGCCACGGCTCAGCGCGCAGCCACGCTGACCTCGCGAAGTGGCTGGCGTAGTGTAGCTATCGCTACAATACTCCTAACTGGTCACCCTAGTGTGCTTCCCGAACTCTGTCAGATATCATGAAAGTAGTTTGACAGTTGACATGCATTGTTGCCTCAACCGCCGTCGCAGACAGCGGTGCGCCTGGCGTTTGTGCACAGCTGGTAAGTCAGGTTTCGTTAACCTATTGGCGTATTGCAATCAGCGATCTGGAGCAGCTGTCCAAATCCACGAAGGAGCGAGATATTCGTCGCGGCACAACCAGAACTCGGAATCTAAATCCACATTTCGCGGTGCAAGGACATTTGCTGTGGATCGTTCATGGGAAGATGCCATTCATCAATCGTCAGGCCTACGTGGAAGCACCTGCGGTCCCCATAATCCACCCATGTTCGGGCCATATTTTGACGGAATATCTTCACTGCTCTTTGAAAACCTTTTAGTTCGAAATCACTACTTGACCTGATTTCAAACAAAAATATTTTGGGAAGCTTGACCTTGAGGGTCACCTTACTTAATACGCGTTCCAACCAAGAATCTTGTGTGAAGCTTGACGTTGAGGGTTACCTTGACCAACCTGGAGAAATAAAATAAATATTGCCGCGACTAGGCTTCGAACCTACGGCGGTGTGAACAGACCCGCTTTGCTGGCCACTGCACGAGAGCACTATGAGCATCCTCGCGTTAAACTATACACAAGCTAAATAAAACGCAAAGCTATGAACCAACAAGGCTTAACACATGTTTTCGCACGTCCACTCGGTGTAACCCCGTTAAAACCCTACCACATTTTTCGGCCAGTGAAAAATTTTAGAACACAAAAAACTAGTGCTGAAGCTTCGAAATGATTATTTCTGTCACCTGCGTTTTGTTTGGTGTGTGCATCGCGAATGCGACTGCGCATACCAGCTTGCCGTTCGTTACTGGCCTAGTCAGTAGATGGCGCCACCTTCCCAATAAGGCAGCGTTCTTGGCAAAATGGTCTAAGCAGGGGCGTTTTCTCTGTAGCCAGCGTTTTTTGGTAAAAATTTTTGGCGACACTGTGACCAAGAGGTGTGAAGAAAGAGGAGGCGTAAATGTGCGAGTCCAGCCAGCGTCCAACCATTCCTTGTATTTTATTAATGCGTAAGCGTCACCTGGCTGGAGCTCGGGTAAGCTCGAGTAACTTCAGAGGAGCGCAGTGCAGGCTGCAGCCAATGGGAAGAATCTCGGGTAAATTCAGAGGAGTGTCGCGCCAGCTGCGCGAGAGTTTGCTCGCGAAAAGCAACATGGGTCGTACAATTAATTCCCTACGGGTGGCTGTGACAGGAAGAGACACCTTCCAGAGCAGTGGCGCATCGCTTATTAACCGCTGCGCCACTGCGTTGGTAGTTGTATGAGGACTCGCCGCCATCTATTAATGTCAAGTAGAGAATGATTTTTATGCAAATATGGGCATTAATCCACAGAGCTTCAAATGGTGGATGGTTTGGTGGCCAACGCGAACTAAATTGCACAAACGCACAGAATACCACAGACATAATCAACCGCAAAAGCACTAACGGAAACAGCACTTGTGCGCAATGCTTTCGCATTCAGAGCACGTAAGCAGACTTAAGTGCCTCCGGTATTTTTTTTCCTGGAAACTGTTGTGGAGAATTACAGGCAGATATTTGCTGAATAAAAAGCCATACCCCACAATTCTGGACATAAGCATTTTTTAGTGAGAAACCGTTTATGAATGCAATTTTTTCATATAATGTGAGATTTCACTATTACAATCAATATATCCGCAGATCACCCAACGGCAGTCTTGTATTTTTTCTATTAACGTTCTTGCTATCGTCAAAAACGTTCCCAGTTGGTTTTCTATGGCATCCTTAACTGTTCCATCCTTTCGATGGAAACACTTTAAAAAATATATTTTGCTACATAGGAAAAGAATAGACCATTGCCTTCAAAATTTCCGTAACAGTGTGTTAAAATTTTCTAATTTTCAAACTTTTTGTCCGAGAATGTTGGACATGACTCTCAATGGACCTTCGTGTTGGTTCAAGGCAATCAATTTAGCCTCCCTCAAAGCTCGGACTAGCAGCCCAAGATGGTCCAAGTGCTAACTGTTGCTAACTGACGGCATGCTGATTTCTTGAATTTTAGAGCGCTAGAAGTATTTTGATATTGGCTTTTGGATATGGGTGTATTAGCTAGCATAATGTAGAGCTGTAATGTGATTCCTCCGTAATTTGGGCATTAAAATGTTGAAACATTTTATTCCAGAAGTGAGAAAATAATGTCAATAACATAGACTCTTAGCCTTCTCGGCTGAATTCAGGTCCGTGATTTGAACCCAACACTAGACCTAGCCAGACAGCTCAAAATTATTATTCTCTGAGAGACTGCTATCGGAGGTGATGGCAAATGTTAGCACTAAATACTAATTAGTGTGTCTTTAGTTCCGATTGGAGGTGCTATTGGTTATGTATAATGTTGTTTGATCTTCCTGTGTTAGAAATTGTTTAGCCGGAATGTTCATGGCTGACAAGGAAAACGCTCTTATAGTTTTTCAAAAAGGGTTTTGTTTGTTGAGATTGACATATAAGCAGGAGTTGTTTCTTGACAGTGGCGTCGCTTACTCCTCTTCCCAAAGATGAAAAATATTGCACCGAAGAGAAGAACATACTACGTAACATAGCACACACACAGTACGCAGTTAGATAACAACACAAGTCATTATTGCAAGCAGTGAATGGCACAAAAAAGCTGAGACGAAAGCACAGGCTATTTTAAACAATGAACGATCATACTTGGAGTTGTATAAAGGCACTATAGGGGAGATAGAAATGATATCTGGGCGTTGTGGTTTTGTTGGAGCTGACGGCTTTCCTTTTCTTCCCTCGGCAGCGTCGGCGTGTTCCTGATAAGCATGACGGTCGAGGGCGAAAAGTTTCTTCCTTATCTGATGCAAAGGCACGTATGTATATTATTCTTAGTCAATCAGGCACATAGCGCTGGGTTCACTGGCCGATTCTGGCGCATCAACCTTTTTGGGGGGTTGATTTATTGACTGATTGATTGAATGATAGAATGATTGATTGGTTGATTGATTGATTGATTGATTGATTGATTGATTGATTCTGCAAATGTTCCAATCGATCTGCAAAATACGAATGTGTCCGCAGGATCCGAACCTGCGCTGGGGCACTTTAACGTCACCTGCCCGAGTAGTATTGGTTGTCTCGCGTTTATTATTCAATGTGCAAACATCATTTGTGCCAGGCCCTCCACAAGTCGATGTCGTTGTCTGTTGGCACGCAGTGTTGGGCGATACTTTCGCCGAACAGCTTAACCACATCATCATTAACCACACAAATGGCAAGCCGCAGCGATAGAAATGTAACCCTGTAGTCTATACGCTCGCTCCCTGCGTGCTCTGCTCACACGTATTCAAACGCCTATCACTGCTTGTGTCACATCACTGTTAAAAGCGCTCCCGGACAGGAGCCGAAACGTCTTGTTCTTGCTTTCTTTGTTTGCATGTTTATCGTCTGCATTTTCATATTTCTTTACGGTTGTCCTCGACCAGATGAGTTTTCGCCCAACTCCCGGCTTCATGGCGCTATATTAATATTTGAGTTCTTAACGAATCAAAAGCTGCCAAACTAAACGTCATTAACGGGGTGGCCTTTGTAATTTCTGCGCAGGTTTGCCGATCGAGGCGGTCGTTTTCGGAAGCGTCGGCTTGAATCCCTCAACGAGGTAAGCCAAAAAGAAGTATAGCGAGTCGCTAAAACGCCGGCACGTTGTCAAGTCGCTTCCACGCAACGTGTGATTGTGTTAATGACTATGCACATGCTAAGGACTTGCATCTCGTACTTCTGAAAGTCACCTCATATGAAGAAAAAAAGTGTGTGTTAGAAAACGAGCGTTGCAAGAGTAGATCTCTATATAGTCTGTGCAGCTGCATTGTCAGATTCCTTGTTAAATCTCCATGTCTTAAGTTATTAATTTATTTTTAAAATCATTTTCTTGAATTGTCGAGCTTCCGTTCAGTGCTGCCATAAACTGCGGCGCCGCTGCAGCCGCCACTGATGTTTTTAACGGGAGCGGGGTTCTCGCCAAGCGGACCATTTTGTTTGCTTTCTTGCCGCGCTCCCAGCGCCATCAAGTGGCTCTGAATAAATGAACTGAATTGAATTGAATTGAAAACCCTTTTTGAGTGGCGACAAAAATAAAACTGCGTGCTTTGTGCGTTATGAGAAAACTGTGTAGAAAACTACGCAGTTTTTTTTCACGTTCCCGCGCACGCTGATGACGTCAAGATTTTTGGGTTCAGTGTGCGCGTTGACGTCATGTTTATTTTTTGTTTGTGTGTCCTGCGCCTCCCGACGGTTATGCTCCCGGATAAAGTAACACTAGCTTACTGCTTTGTTTCTAGGTGAACCAAGCGAAGCTTTATCGCGCGCACGCTGACATGGCCAATTTTTATTCCTGAAAACGGTTTAATTTTATCTTTATTACTTTTTCATTGTTTCTCCTTATAACACTGTGCCACTTTGACCTTCAGTGCACGTACAGGTGCGGCCAAAAGTAAACGGAGCACGCTATTGCCTTCTAATATTTTCCACTCGCTTCCTAATTGAGACTGGCAACTGAGGTATGTTAAGGCTAGTAGTAGACCACATTTCGCTTTCTCATGAACAAATAATATTTACCCATGCCCTATAGGAAAGGCCAGATTGCAATTAGAACGGAATGGAGTGCTCCGTTTACTTATGACCACGCCTGTACGTGTTATTGCTATAATCACTGTCATCTCTTTAGCTTACAAGAAACCATTCAATGAGATCGTTCTATTTAAAGCGCTGGTATTCTCGTGATTTTTTTTGTATTAGCCACCCTACGAAAACCCTGTAGAAGTGTTGACAGTAATGCCATCGTACATCAGGTATAATGCAAGATTCAAATCAGCTCTGCCAGTACACATTATCGAAATTTCACGGTACTACGTGAACCGCACCTCCTAGTTCGTTTCCCAAAGCAAATTTTCACCTGCCAAAGACGCAGAACGCATGCTGTGACGTCTTTTGCTGAAAAAAAAAACACTAATACTCGTCCAGGTAGAACGGTAATAAATTTCAATGTGTGTACGCCTAGGTCAATGGTTTTGAATTTTTGCAATAATTGTCTGCGTCTGAAAAAGTCCGCAGTGCCCCATACAGTGCGAATATTGTCGCAGAAGTTCTGAAGAAATGAGCATGCGATGTTTGTTTAGCATTCGTCGTAATTAAGTTCTATTTTTCCAGTCCCCTCGGTAAAAAGCAGATAAAAAAGAAAAGAGCTTCTTTGTAAGAGCCACCACACCGCAGGGCGTACTCTCAGTGTCTGTTCAATTGCTATACAAGCGATATCTATTTTTTTGTGCTCTTTATTGTATCTTCCCACCCTGCAGCTCGCCACCGAGTACGATGTGGTCGTCAACTGCTCCGGCGTCGGCGCAAGGACGCTGGTGCCGGATCCACTGGTTATTCCGGTTCGCGGCCAAACCATTCGGGTAAGCGTGCCCTAGCCAGCAAATTCCAGGTGTTCAGCCAGCAAATGAGTGCTACATTAGATCCGGCACCCAAGTACGTTGCGACGCACCTGCTAATGTTCTGAAGTTCTCAAGTCATTTTAAGCACGACTGGAAGTATCTTGCAGCAGCGATCTTGGAGTTGATCTTGCATACCGTGTGCAGTATACAGGAACAAGCCGGAGCCATGCATACAAACCTGTATGATGAGACACGCGGCTGGGTGAAGCATATGCGCAGTGGCGTTTATGCAACTGGACAAGCATACTTACGGCTCTCTTGAGCTATTTCTGTTTTTTTTTTCGCTAACTTTGCGGAAATCAGTCGTGTACAGTGTACCGCTTCACAGAGCATCAGACAAGCGCTGTTTTCAGTGCAACCTCAGATAAAAAGTCATAATTACGCGCATGCCCAACAAGAGGAAAGCTTTCGGCAAGAACTCTTCTATTGTTTCTTTGGTTTTTGTAGGTGCAAGCACCCTGGATAACCTCTGTCGTGGTGGCGGGAGATTACTACATCATACCCAAGTAAGCTGATCACCTGTCATAGTCAATATGCGCGCTTCATTAGTGAGCGAATAGATAGAGGGGCTCTGAACCAATCATTGAGCTTGGCGAGTTATCACATTCATGAAGTGTACTCTCCGACAACGAGTGAATCAAGCTGCATTACACACCAGGCAAGAAAGTAGAGCGTCCTTAATTAATTCCTTATGCTGCTCCTCTCTCTTGTCACCATGGCTCATTGCCGCCGCCAACGTTCAAGACAGTGGTGCAGGCGCCGGGTATAACGGCGGCCGGGCGCGGCCTTCTTATATGAAGCGATGCTTCTTCCGTTCTCTTCAGGAGAGAAAACGGAGGAGAGAATTCGAGTTGAGAGAAACGGGAAACTGCAGCTAGGCCATCACCATCATGATAATGGCGTAACTACGTCAACTCTAGGCCAAATACCTCTCCCACTTCTAATCTTATCCGTCCAGCTAGCGGACGGTATTCGCCCCCTATACCTACGACAGCCTTCTCTTGCAATTCACTCTGTTTCCCTAAGGAATCATCCATTGTCTTCCCATCGCGTTCATGTCCTTCCCTCCTCCATTTCATCTCCTTGATTTCGACTATGATTTAATTTACTCCCGTTTCTTCTCCAGCCCACTCAGCTCTCTTCCTCTTTCTTAACGCACTGAATTCATCTGGTGCCACAGCGCCTTAAGGAAACTATCACTCGTGAGGCGTCCTACAGTTTCCATGGTGAGAGGTGTTTCAGGACCTCTTTAAAGTTTTAAATGGCACAAGCACAGCGCACAAAAGTTCACAGCGCTTCACGTCATTAAGTAAAAAAATGCTGCATTTTTTTTCTTTATATCTTGACCAGTGCACTCATTCTGTTGACTTCACTGAGGCTCCGGATACTAACGACACGGTACTAGTGATCAAACTGTCCAATAGGAAGGAAGCCAACAGCCGAAGACTTCAAGGAACATAGGGGCACTTTTTTATATGTAATTTGTGGTGTTGATCAATGCATATTGCTAGAAGTCCTTATTGCATAAACTTAATTGATTGGAAAGCAGAAGGAAAAACAACCGCATGCCACAGGTGGGATCCGAACCCACGACCTCCGAAAACGGGTCGGGTGCTCTACCAACTCAGCTACTGCGACGGGTGTCCAATCTTAAGCATTCGGGGGTATTTAAGCTTACGTGTTACCTAACCTTGAGAGCGTTCACCAGCGCCACCCGCGTCCATAGCGGCGTACGATGTACGTCTTGTATTACCGCGAGTGCGACGTGGAACGTGATCGAACGGCGAGTGCGGAAGCTCTGCGATAACCTTCTTAATCTACCTATGGCACCAAGACTGCCAGAACCGATGCCCTCCAATATTATGCATAGTCTGACGTCACGCTGACACGTACAGTGCCCCAATAAACGGTATGGACATGCCATTGGTCTTCGGGCAATAAATACGTACAGGTCAGCCGATAATTCTGCTAAAATTCTGGCCACCTTTATACGTTTGTGCAGTATCACTGCTGGGCTCCACGTGATTCGTGAGGAGCACCTTATTAGGCAAGGCGGAGCGATAATAATAATAATTGGTTTTTGGGGAAAGGAAATGACGCAGTATCTGTCTCATATATATCACTGGACACCTGAACCGCGCCGTAAGGGAAGGAATAAAGGAGGGAGTGAAAGATGAAAGGAAGAAAGGGGTGCCGTAGTGGAGGGCTCCGGAATAATTTCGACCACCTGGGATCTTTAACGTGCACTGACAGCGCACAGCACACGGGCGCCCTAGCGTTTTGCCCCCATAATAACGCAGCCGCCACGGTCGGGTTCGAACCCGGGAACTCCGGATCAGTATCCCAGGTTCGAACCCGACCGCGGCTGCTGCGTCTTTATGGGGGCAAAACGCTAAGGCGCCCGTGTGCTGTGCGATGTCAGTTCACGTTAAAGATCCCCAGGTGGTCGAAATTATTCCGGAGCCCTCAACTACGGCACCCAAACGCAAATCATTATCGCTTAAACGTACTACACTACGCACGCTAGACTCCTTCGGTTGCGATCACAGAGGCACGATGTCGGCATGTTCCCCTGTCCACGCAAGACAATCTTGGGGTGCCGAATTGTCATTTCGCTGCAGCGGCTGGAACGCTCTAGACAACTGTCAGGACAACACTCTAGGGAGCCATATGGAACGGCGCTGAAAATGACGTCTTGTCGGTAGCTGCCAAATAAGAAAGATCAAAGACCGCGATTTGTTAACGCTGATTCCCAGCTTTCTCACAACGAAGCTATTGGTGCCCGAAACCCAGAGATATACAATACGAGAGTAATTCCTCATTGGCATCAGTGCACCCAAGCGCAGCCTTACGGCTATAAAGGAAAGCTATACAGCTTTCTCAGAAACTTCGCAGTTGAAAAGAAATTCGTCCTGGTCCGGGGTTCGAACCCGGGACCACCGCTTCACAGGGGCAGTTAGCTTTCCTTCGTAGCCGTGTGGCTGCGCTTGGGTGGACGCTAATGAGTAATTACTCTCTTATTACGAAGCTACTCCACCTTGGGGAATTCTCCTAAACATTTGAAGAAACCCAGAGATGGCCCTGTCGCGACAATGTCCGCATCATGCCAAGTACGCATATGTACATGAGGTGACCATGCGAGCACCAGGTTTTCACGTCTGGGCATGCACAGGTTCGCGGCAGTATGTGCTGGTAGGCTGGAGGGCTTGCTGGCTGACTTACTAGCTGAGTAGCATCCCCTCTCTCATATTTGGTGGGAAAGCCTTCTATAACAGACTACGCTGTTGAACAAGCGTTACGGCGTGCACAAGACCGGGAGAAACCTGCACTTCCTTTAGTAGGACGCGAGATCGTTAGTATCGGCGTCAATACCCCGTAGCGTATGTAGTACGTGCAGCCGCAGCAGAAAGGATTCGGCGTAAAGACCCGATGGTGCGTGCCCAAGCTGAAGCATGAAGGCGTCGGAAGCAAGCGGAAGTTGAAGTTAGCCGCGAAGGCGTTTTGCAAGCGTTACCATGCAGGACATCCGTTTAATTGCTCTTGCCGTGTTTGTGGTCGTCTGGGTTCCGTGACTACCTCACGGCTTACCGCGTCTACGGGGCAAAAAGCGTTTCCGACTGTCGACCTCCAGCTGTGTACCAGCGGTCAATCTAGTTCAATTTGGTGATACTTGTCTACTTAACAAAAAGTTATTTTTTTTTTAATTCTTTGTGTTTCGACAATTGTCGTGTCCTCAACATCGCTTGACCGTATAGCTGTTGAGGATGGAATGCTTTTAGGTCGCATTCTCGGAAAATTAAGGCGAACATCGTCCGTAATATACCGAAACTTTTCCGACCGAACTGCATCTATCAGAAAAAAAAAAGGAATCAGCCACGAGCGGGATTTGAGCCTGCAGCAACAGATCGGCTTTGCTTATTTCCTCTGCCAAGTTCCTCGAGCTTGGCAGCGGAGCGCGTAAGCTACAGAACCGCCGCAACCAGTGCCGCTTGTATTCCGGAGTACTGCCACCAAATCCGCTCCTCGGTTCAAGGCCATATGAAACACACGCCGGAAAAGCTACGGAAGGGAGTAGCAAAGCCTTCGCTTTAAAAATAATTTGAGTAAGGACAACATTACCCCTTGCAAAAAGGTACCAATGCATTAGGAAATTCTATGAACGTGCAATTTATTACCAGTAATCAAATACTTTAAACGCTGTGCGTACAAGTCTGCCGCAGACTAATAGCATCGAATGTAGCCGAACACGCTGCCACTTGCTATGAATGCCTAAGAAAGGTGACGGTCCTGGTGACGCGTAGGCTCCGAGACTGCAGATCGGCTACCACTATTTATGAGCCGTCATATAATGCGCCAAGACCAGCTTTTTTCAACATCACTTCTAATTTAGACAACTGTGGAATGTTGTAAGATACTGTTATGAGAATTCTGAGTGGAATCGTTTATTGTGATGCGTAGCGAAATCTTGCTTTTTGAAGTTTGTCCACAGCTAGCGCCGAGCAGTTCAGACTGCCGTGGAAAACCGACGGCCTGCGTTGTTGACAATATATGGCAGAAAAAAAATACAAGCATCCCAAGGAGAAGTCTGCAGTTTTTACGATGCAATGTTTCGATATGCGAAAAAAATTGAGGTTCAGAAAGAACTTCCCGTTGATCCGCACCTTTTCTTCATGGCATTTGATTCTTAAATCTGTTTTCCACGACGAGATATATATAGGGTGTGAATTTTCCGGTTACAACTTGTAACCTCCCAAATGTTTAGCTTCCGCTCTTTATTTTCGTTTCAATAGAGAAATGCCTACCGCACGACAGATTTTAAACCTGATTAGGTGTCCTCACCTCGGTGAAACATTTTCGTGTCTGCACTGCTAACCTGTATAACAACAAAGACCACACACTCAAAACAGAACCTCTAGAGCAGTCTTTTATAAGAGGGAGGGCGCTAGGGGACAGCGTACTCTCTTTTTTACTTCAATATAGGCGTATTTGTGTTTAGAGTGCACTGCTCTATAAGAGCTTTAAGTACGCGGGCCCGAAGGTAAGAGGATAAGTTACCCATGTTATTCAGATGGAGCTTGGGAGAATACAAAGATGATGGTGTAATAGACAAAGAACAAGGTATCCTCGATAAAATTCAGGAGTCTCCAGGTGCACTTGGAGCCTACAAGAGTCCGGCACCTGAAGATAGCAGGTCTTTCACCGAGCAACCCTGCTTCATATATTGCCTGGACGCAGGGACCATACCATCGCTCCCTACTGGACTTGATAAAATCAGCTAGCCTTTTTCCATTATGTTAATCATTACTACATCTTTCATCACTCCTTCGCTCATTCATTCCATGAGGCAATAAATCTCGCTTTAAAAAAAATGCAACGTCTCACGTGTGTATTTAGAATTTTTTTTCTTCTTTCCATCGCCCTCCAACCCAGCGCTGACGACATCGTTCTGGGAGGAACAGCTGAGTACGGCAATGACTCCTTGATTCCGGACGCCGCTTCTCGAGAGGAAATATGGAAAGCGTGCC
Organism: Amblyomma americanum; assembly: GCA_030143305.2. Lineage (NCBI taxonomy): Eukaryota > Metazoa > Arthropoda > Arachnida > Ixodida > Ixodidae > Amblyomma > Amblyomma americanum. The sequence goes on from JARKHS020033760.1 coordinate 53,243, forward strand.
TGGGCATTTTTCCGGAACTCAAGGTTCGTGTCGTGGAGCTCTGTTGCTGTCCTGCACTTTCGTCCCAACAAGCTGGCTGGTCAATCGAGGGAATTGATACTCATCAACATTCATATCGACCTCGACTATGCGGTTACGAAGGAAAGTTGTGCAAATTCCGCATATCTTCGACGCTGAAGAAAACTCCGTCCTGGTCCGGGGCTCTAAGCAGGGACAGACGCCTTTTTTGGGCATAACCGAGCAAATATGTTCCGTCTCAGTTGGCAGGAAAAGGAAGAATTTACCGGAAACTCTACGCTTAGCTTGAACAGTGCTAATTCAGTCATTCTCGGAAAAATCCCTGAGGCTGAGTAGATTTCAGTCAAAGTAGTAATTATTCAATTTCCGGGAAATAATGACTTAAATTTAAATCAAGGGAATAAGTATTCGCTCCTTTGATTGAAATCTGCGCCTGCAGGGATTTTCCTAGACTACAATGGACCAAACTAACAGGCATCGTTTCCACGATGTACTTGAAAGTGCAAAGTCAGTGAGGATGTGAACGTTCTCAACCAGTTTTCTCAAAGCTGTTCGCAGCGTAACGGTGACTAGGAGTGGGACCGAATCCACCGCGGGGACTATATGTTCTCCGATATTGAATTCTCTAGGAAACCACGCAGTGTTTTATCGGGCCTCATTTTGTCCCGATTCATTTTCCTATTATTTCTCTCGTTCACTTGTTACTCGCAGTTACCGCATGCTACGCCGCGATTGGGCGTTAGCAATCAGTGTCATTGGCCGGCTATCACAGGCGGGCTGGTCAATAAAAAAGAGGTAAAAAAATCACAACAAAAATTCACTAATTGCATTATGTGTTGTAAATGCGATAGCATAAGGAGGTGTTCATGCCTTTTCCGGAAATGACGTCAGTTCCGGTCTGGTTATGTCACTTAAATTCGTTCCAGCCAATCAGCGGATTTGATGATCAACGACACGTTTTTCCCCCCGGAGAGACTTCTAATGCCGTATAGCAAAAAAGATAAATTAAAGTGAAGCAGAGATAGAATGCTCACAAAATACGGCCCCAAGTTTTTGTATCATCAGAACTTGCACGCTATGTTCATAATTATAAAATCTAGAAAAATAGAGCAGTCTACCCCTTCTCGCCGTCATTGAATCAACGACGGCACGGTACGGCACGGTCCGGAGCGGACCGGTATGGCTCGGAAAGGTACGGCACGGCGCGGTACGGTGTGGTACGGCGGGGTATAGTATGGAATGGTGTGGTGTGTGGGGTTTAACGTGTCGATGCTGCACGCGAACCATGACAGACAGCATAGTGGAGAGCTCCGGACTTGTTTCAACCACCTGTTCATTAACGTGCACCGAAATAGCACAACAGCAGTTTACGATATGTAGCTAGGCGCTGGAACTGGTACGGTAATACGTCTACTTAGGGCAGGTAATGACCGTAGATCCGGATCACGAGAGTGAAATAACCAGAAGAATAAGAATGGGGTGGAGCGCATTTGGCAGGTTCCCTCAGATCGTGAATGGCAGTTTACCAATATCTCTCAAGAAAAAGTGTACAACAGCTGTATCATACCGGTACTCACCTACGGGGCAGAAACGTGGAGGCTAACGAAAAGGGTTCAACTTAAATTAAGGACAATGCAGGGAGCCATGGGAGGGAAAATGGTGGATGTAACCTTAAGAAACAGCAAGAGGGCGGAGTGTTACAGGAAGCAAACGCGGGTTAATGACATAGTAGTCGAAATTAAGAAGCGCGCATGGGCATGGCATGTAATGCGAAGGCAATATAGCCGATGGCCGTTAATCACAACGTGAACAAGGGAGGGAACACTTCAGAGTGTTTGCCAACGTTTCGACAAGAAGACTTGTCGCCCAGACGAAGACAAGTCTACATGCCGAAACGTTAGCAAGCACATTAACGTTTTCCCTCCCTTATTAACTTTGTGATTATCAAGAACCATCCGACTAAACTCTCGCTACCATGGACTCTCATGGTCCTTAAGGGTAACGGAGTTTATTCCAAGAGAAGGCAAGCATAGCAGGGGCGGCAGAAAGTTAGATGGGTGGATAAAATTAGGAAGCTTAATTACGGGGATACGGCGGCCGCTGCTAGCACAAGACCAGGTTAATTGAAGATATATGGAAGATGCCTGTGTCCTGCAGTGGGCGTCGTCAGCCTGATGATGGTGATGAAATTTCGCACCCCTTAGGCGTTTCTTATTTTCACCTCGCGCACTCCAAGACCATAAGGTAAGACTTTGAGAGGATCAGCCTGTCACGGTGCAAGCGGATGCCGCTCCAACTCGCGGCGTCCGCAGTGTATACCTGTCTACCGTTCTTCTTGTGCACGCAGAACGGAAAGATCCTGGGAGACTACGTGGGCTTGAGGCCCGTGAGGAACCCGCTCCGTCTGGAGCTGGAAAACCGGCTTCTAGACGACGGAACGAGAAAGGTGAGGAGGAAACGGACTCATAACGGTGGCGAGGAGGCACCGAATTCATAGTTTACATGGTGACACAGGGCAAAATCAACAGCCGCTCTCCAATGCATTACATATCCTAATTTTTCCAACCGCGGTAGCAGCCGTTCAGGTGGCGCCTTCTGGTAGCCAGGCCTTACAGCATGTACAAAATACAGGGCGCAGTAATCTATAGAAAACAATATTTTAAGAGTACGCAAACTTGACCGGTACCCCATGATGGAGAAGGTTAAGAGCGCAGTTCATCTTGAAAGCAAAATTCAGCTAACATGTACGAGAGAGGCAGGGATAGAGGCAGAAGGACGGAAAGGCAGGGAAGTTAACCAGGCTATGCCCAGTTGGCTACCCTACAAGTGGGGAGGAGAACAGAGAGGAGAAAAAAGGAAAGAAAAAGCGGCAACGAAATGAGGTAATCACGAGTCCATCAACCTCTACGACAAGTGGAGAGAGAGCGCACACTGAAAACTCAAAGTTTATAGTCTGGAACTGAACCCCGAGCCCTTTAACAACTTCAGGAGCGCCTTCATAGCGTTCCTTTGTGATAAAGTGTCCCCTCTTCCGGTGTCTTTCATCCGTGTGCGCTGAATTTTTGCTTTAAAGATGAACCATATAATGGCCTTTGCAACACCTCTTCAACGCGAACTTTTTGAGGCCAGAGTGGGTGCGCTCAGAAGTGAGAAGACGTATACTTAAACAGATCTCAGCGCCTCCTAAGTCAATGAGTCGTTGATTTTTTTTTTGTCTTCCTTTACGGAAAATTCTTGGCAGTACCATGACGTCCCCGACCTCGTAGTGTCGCCCTTGCTCCGTCCTCACATCGATTTCATGCATTAAGCCGCCGTGGTGGCTCAGTGGCTTTGGCGTTCCTTTGCTGATTCCAACGCCCGTGTTCTGTGTGACGTCAGCACACGTTAAAGAATACCGCATATCTCCCGTTGGCAGGCTTGCATTTTTTGTTTCTAACGTTTTTGCTATCGTCAAAGCTTTCCCCATTGGTTTTCTATGGCAGTATTAACTGCTCAATGCGAGGGACGGAAACACTTCAAAGGAAAGATGTTGCTACACATCAGAATCATGAACTTTTACCTTCAATCTTTCCATAACAATACAGTACCTTAAAATTTTCGAGTATTCAAACTTTTTGTCCAAGAAAGTTGGATACGAACATTTCATGCTTTTCACGCAGTCCTCACACCGTACAAGAACAGCGCATGATCGTTGTTTTCTTTTTTCGTCCATGCGCGTGTATGATCTAACCTCATCATCATCATCAGCCTGACTACACCCACTGCAAGGCAAAAGCCTCTCCCATGTTTCTCCAATTAACCCTGTCCTTTGCCCGCTGCATCCACCCTTTGCCTGCAAACTTCTTAATCTCATTCGCCCACCTAACCTTCTGCCACCCCCTGCTACGCTTACTTTCTCTTGGAATCCACTCCGTTACCCTTAAGGACCAGCGGTTATCTTGCCTTCGCATTACATGCCCTGCCCAAGCCCATTTCTTCCTCTTGATTTCTACTAGGATGTCATTAACCCGTGTTTGTTCCCTCACCCGCTCTGCCCGCTTCCGGTCTCTTAACGTTACACCTATCATTTTTCTTTCCATGGCTCGCTGCGTTGTCCTTAACTTAAGCTGAACTCTTTTCGTTAGCCTTCACGTTTCTGCCCCGTAGGTGAGTACTGGTAAGATACAGCTGTAGTATACTTTTCTCTGGAGGGATATTGAGGGATGTAGCCTATGTAGTCCATATTCATTCTCAATGGAGATATGTGTATTAGTAGGCACCTGCTCAGTATTCTTTTACTCTCTACCAACCTTGCTTTTTTTTGCGCCAATTTCCAACTCAGGCACGATCCAAAAACAGGTCTTTATCTGTCCGTGCTTTGCCCAGTTGCCGATCGTGCACAACTACGGACACGGCGGTTGCGGTCTCACCTTATCGTGGGGCTGCGCCGGCGACGTGGTACGACTTCTTCGTGACGTCATCCGCGATGCTCGAAGAATGAGGCGCTCCATGCTCTGACCTCCAGTGACTACATGGTATCCAAGCTATCTTCGAGAGAAGACATCGCCTCTTAAAGCCACCCGTACTGTCGGTGCCTCACGTGGCCTTCTCCTGTATCCTAATAGGGTGCAGTTGTAGAAGAAACTGATTCCGCGTTGTTCTCTTCTGTTCCTTCCTCCCTGTAGTCGCTGATAATTAAAAGAACCGTGTTTGCGCGAACTTGTGTCTAATCATTCTCCCTCATTCTTTACCCACTTTACGAGTATCTCATTATATACGATATGCCCAAAACACTTCTGCTTTTATTACTATTGTCAGTTACGTCTCAAAATGTTAATCGTTTGCGGAACTCTTACGCACCGTTACTTACCTGCACGGTGCACTGTTAACGCCTTCAGCAACACTCACGAAGGGCTGAGCAGGAGCCGTAGTAAGTCTTATTTGTCTCATTTATTTACAATACTCTTAGCGTCACATTGAGACCATAGCAGGCGGGCATTCAGTGCAGTAGCAAGTTGAGGCAAAATAAGAATGCATACCAAACATTAAGAAATCTACTCGTCCAGACATATAACCGCATATTTTACAGATTAACAATCACTGGCATTGAAATGGGAACATGTGTAGGAAAAGCAAGCGCAAACTGGTATTGCAAGAGTGACTCTTCAAGTTACCACTAGGGCACACAGGTGGAATATTTTACAATAAACAATAAGTATGAGCAAATCTGCGAACATAACAATGAAAGAAATGACGTGCGATTGTATGACGTCAGCAGTGTTGATTTTACGTACTATATATTCGCTTCTACAGTTACCTCCCAGTGCCAAAGGGTTTGGAGGTGGGTGGCAGCTGTTCTTTGTTTGTTTGTTCATTTGTTTGCTTGTTTGATTGTTTTTTTCTTCGTTTGTTTGTTCGTTTGTCTATTTGAAGCCTGCTCTGTGGCGGGCTGCCCACCTACACATCTCTCTATACACGCGGCAACTTGCCCACCGGATTGTAAGCAAACTGCCCACCATGGCACGTGGCTGTTCAAATAATTATTGATCGCGAGAGGTCTCTCGGGAACAGCAACCTGCGTCTAACGGGCCTCACCGGTGGCAGCATTTGCCACCGCAGAGCATTGAAGCATCGCTTAGCCGCTGCACCTCTGCGCCAGGAGTGATATGAGGACACCCAGTTGTCTGTGAATTTTATAGTAGAGAATGAATATAATTTCGTATTTATGAGCATTAACCCATTATGTCGCTACCCGAACGCCGGAACCGAAGTGCTATCGCACGTAATTCTCATTTGGCCTAACTACGTAATCTTACCGTCATTTTTGTTGCCCACAGTAGTGACTAGGAATCTGAAAATCCTGTTGATGAGTATGGCGAACGCGCGTGTCTTTAAAGGGACACTAAGGATATACTGTAGTTGGCCTGCATATGCGGACGGGGGGTACCGCTTTCTAGTATGAGAGACGGTAGTTTCACATGAGAGCACCAATAGCAAAGATGCAAAAAGTGAAACCAGATATCGCGAGCACGAAGCGTTTTTTGCAAAGATAACTCTGGTGACGTCACGAGAAAAAATCGCGGATCCCTGAGGCTAGGCTATGTCGCCATTCACACCGAAACAGTGATCACGAAGTCTATTTCGTCCTCGTCTTTCTAAGCAGTAAATGCATATAATTTTGACGCCGAAAAATGTTGCCAGGAAACGGCATGAAATTGAATTTTACCAAGTACTAAATTAGATGGAGTTGTGCTCATTGTCCTTTTAAATGACGCCATTGATCCTACGTCATATCCTTCTCTTACCATTTCATATATCGCCTGTTTTCTTTTTCGCATTGCGGGATGGTGAAACGGAACCGTTTTCTGCTTGACTTACCTGCCTTTTCTCTCCCCTCCCTATCTTCGTTACCCTCTAAAACTTCTTACAGGTGCACTAAAGAGGAATCTGAACTCGTCTTTCTATCCCGGGAACTCGACCTACACATTCCGAGCATTCTTATAAATTTCGAGTTATTCTCCTGTGCGGCCGATTTTCCTAAATTAAATCGGATTAAACGTCCCGGCTCCCGCCTTTTTTTGAACTCATCGCTGAAGGTAGGAGGAGCCAACGAACGCGTGTAGTGCCTTTCAGCCAGTCCCGTCGCGGCTTCGCTTTTGTTTTGTTTTTTAGGTTTCCGTGAATAAAAGGCTTCAGTCGCAGACAACATAGTCGCAAATTAGGCCCACGGAAATAAAAATATGCACGGACTCTTTGGTTTACGTATCACAACGCCGATGGCAGAGCGCCAGGCCGCCACGGAACTGGCTGAAAGGCACTCCACGCGTTGACTGCTTCTACCTTCAGCGTTGAGTTAAAAAAAAGGCAGGAGCCGGGACGTTTAATTTGATTTAAATTAGGCAAATCGGCCGCACTGGACAATAATTCGCAGTTTCTATGAATGCTAGGAGGGAGTAGATCAAGTTCCCGCGGTAAAAAGACGAAAGGTTGAAATGCGGGCCAGTTGGTACATTGTATCTTGAAAAAAAAAAACAGTCACTAAAGACAAGGGACAAGAGAAGGCCAGTTGTTGTGGCGAGAACACTCCTTCTTTTGTCCCTTGTCTTTTGTGACTGTTTTTTTTTTAAGTTAAAAAGACGAGTTCAGATTCCTTTATAGTGCACCTTTAATGACAAAAAAGGCAGACACACGCGTTGGGTCGTCTCGGAGAACAAGTTAAACAGTGTTGTCAGATGCAACAATGAAATCAGTCCATCCCTGATTTCAAATCTTTAACCCTCTTACAGGTCCACGAACTGGTGTGGTCAGTGAAATATTGCCGTTGGTAAAATCCCGGATGCTCAGACAACCTGAGTGCGGAGCTATTATATACATCCTGGTAAGTGCTATGTTCCAGCGAGACAAGAAGGATGCCACGGAGCCCCGTGCTTATGGTTGTTTCTTGTCGACTGTGCCCGGAGGCGATATCGGCCATCAATATTTTTCTTCGGGCCGGCGAAGCTCTCACTGTTATCATCTCTAGTTCCAATGGCACCGCTCACGCTTCGTGTTATCCAGAACGACCTAGGAGGACCCTAGCGCTTAAAGACTTATCAAGGTATGTCTTGTGACCAGCTATCAATGGCTATAGGTCACCCTCTTGCGCTTTTCACGAGCCAGTCACCTTTGCCTGTTCTGCCGTCTGAGAGGCTCTTGTTTATTTGAAGCCACGCTCACTCAGGAACACAACCTTTTGATGTCGTATCCATTTTGCCGTCTCTTCGGAAGCGTAGCTGGTTTGCTCGTCCCAACAAAATGCCAGTACCACAAAGTCAGTCGCTCAAAAGACAATATAAGGATTAAAGCATGACGAAGTGCTGTGCGTTTTGTCCTCATCAAAAAATCTTATTCTGCTATACGGTCAAATTCATCTTCAAAAGACACTCCAGGAAGTTCGGCAATCACAGCTCTTAGTAGAGTTAAATTAGCCTCAAAACACTGTGCGGCATCCATTCCAGACACCTTTAAACATTGACAAGGAGATCAAATTAAGTGACTCTGAAAGTGTACATCCACCGAAAAAAACTAGTCAGAAAGCAAGATGGGCTTGAAATGGTACAGGATATAGTCACAATAAAACGAAAACACTTTGTGAAGAAAGTTTTCGCGTACATTCACTACTGCCATTTATAATTATGGTTTATGGGGGATTTACCGTCCCAAAGCGACTCAGGCTATGAGGGACGCCGTAGTGAAGGGCTCCGGAAATTTCGACCACCTGGGGTTCTTTTACGTGCACTGACATCGCACAGCACACGGGCCTCTAGAATTTCGCCTCCATCGAAATTCGACCGCCGCGGCCGGGATCGAACCCGCGTCTTTCGGGCCGGCAGCCGAGAGCCATAACCACTCAGCCACCGCGGCGGCTCGCCATTTATAATTAGTGCCAACTACAGCCTTGGGTAACTTTATAGCGAATATTTAGAAGCTAAGTGTAATTATCGTTTGGAAGTAATGTGACGCTTCGGACATTCCTGTTACTTCCTTTCTTTTCTTTTATTGACATGGACATAAAAGGAGATGGTGTCTGATTGTGGCACTATAGCTACTCCTTTTCACATACTGATAGAAAAGCACTTGAACTGTTGACATAACGCTCAACAAATCGCACGTACAACACGCATGATTCACAATACAAATAATACAATGAACTCCCCATAAATGCTAGCACAAAATATACAAACAAATTATAAGTAGTGTTATTACCTAATGACATAAAATGAGTACATACTATCAGCAATGTTATGCCCTAATCGCAATAAACGGTATAAAAACCACATATCCAAGAAATGAAGGAGAAACAATGAGCAGTAACAAAACGGTATCGCATACATCGAGTACGTAATATAAGCGCATATAAGTGATTGTCAGTACATTGGACAGCACGAGCCGAGGTGAACAATCACACAATTTACACAGGCAGTATCTAGTACCTCCCGAGGACGCCACAGTCCTCTAGGAAAGGTCCCAGTGCCATGATCGCCCGTTTCCCTAGCGCATGCGTCTCCCATATACCTTATGAAGACTGAGATGCCGTTATCAAGGGTGGTCAGGACCTTCAGTCTGGTCATAAAACTGTCATGCTGTGGGCAATTCAGTAAGAGATGAGTTACATCCTCATCCTCGTGACCACATGCACATACATCGTGGGTTGTCTGCATGGCCAATTATATTGTAGGCTGTTTCCAATCGTAAGCGGTGAATTATAGAGTTTCTAGACCTCCGTTAGCGGGACAGGGATTGCAAACTGTGAGAGGGGGTGAATTTGATAAAGGATAGAAGTTGTATAACTTGGCTGGAACCGCATCTTTTCGCTCTTACCCACCCGCGTATATCTTAAAAGACGGCGGAATTCAGGAATGGCAGGCTAGAAGTTGAAGCATTTGCATGAGCTTGCCTGGCCGCTGCATCTGCTTCAGTGCTTTCTTGGATAAGACAATGCTCGGGTATCCATTGGAAGACTGCACCTTTGATGCCTTGAATATTTCTTTAAACGTTCCGTTAGCCAAACTTGACTTCCATGTTGCAGAACTTGAGCTGTGGAGGGATTTTAATGCAGCCTGTTGGTCGCTGAAGATCAACAGCCTACGTGGATCTCCTACTCCTACTGTGAACGGTAGTTCCAAGAAGATAGCATATATTTCAGCAGTCACCGACACTGTTGCGTGTGCCCGCTTGACTGCTCGTTGTTCATTAAGCTCTGCAATTACGCATGCAGATATGGATGTATCTTTAGGACTTGAGCCATCAACATACACATGACTATGGCCACGATACCGCATGCATATTTGGTACTTGCCTAACTGGTCAGCAGCAAGTCCCGTCATGTCCTTTGACAGACAACTCGATCTCAGAGGCCAACAGGAGCCCTAGGGTAATTGGTAATTATAAAATAATTCAATGTCAGCTTATTCCGGCCACGTTAGTATGGTAAAATTGTTTATTAGTTACTTGTTTGGGCAGATCAGGAGGAGGGAAGAATTTTTTCCCTAGCAATCGCGCAGGCTATGTAGACCGTCCAGCATCCGTGTCACTCTCAAGGCCTTCGTAAACAGTTTTTAGCTACTCAACGACAAAGCGAATCCAAAACGCGTTTTTCCGCACAAACCCACCTTCCACCATCTGGTTCACGGCCATGCACTGGTCAATGCCGACCGCAAAATTTTCCGCCGTCTTGGGTCGGCTTAGTCGGGCTCTGGCAGCCCTCGGTATCTTGCCGACGTCCATGAGGTCGTCGAGCCTGAACTTCATGTCCCGCTGCTGGTTCCACGTGTGCATCAACAGGAAGCAGCACCGATGCCTGAACGGCCACTCCAGCGACGCGTCATCGGGCCCCTTCTGTATCCTCATGTAGAGCGCCAAGAACCGCATCGGGCAGTTGACGAACTTGAACTTGCCCTCCAGTCTTAGCTTGTAGCCGTTGTCACCGACGGTCACAACGTCACTCTTGAACTCCGGCCACGGTGGGTTGCGGTACTTGCGGAAATCCTTCACAACCCAGTCGAACGTCACCAAGGGTTGCGTTATTGGCTCGGGCACTGTTTCAACTGAACTGTATGACTCCACTGGCTGAACTGAATCCTGGCTGTCATTGGAACCGTTGGCATGAGGCGCGGGAACTGATGACTGAACCGGCGACTCCTGCGCTGGCCTATCACCGTCGCTGCATTGTGTCAGCAGGTCATCGCTATGCACAGAGGAGACCGTCGACTCGAAGCTCGACCACTCCTGTTCAGTCTGCGTTGAGTCGTCCGTCGTCCCATCGTGCCACGACCCCACAGTCGCTATGGTCTCGACATCGCTGGGAAGGCCGGAGTCAACGTCGCTACTGCCCAGTGCCCTTTCATCGATTTCTCTCTCTGTCCTGTCAGAGGTAGTTGTTTTGAAGGTCTCGATTATTCGTAAGGCGGCGGACAAGCATTCTTCTTCATCCGACGCGGCGCTGCGACCGCCCGACACGGTCGAAGACGTGAGCGCGTTTCCCAACGACAGGACTCCACCAGCGCAACCGTCTCGAAGGTGAGCCAGAACGTTAACCCTGGCCACGGGCTTGGCACAGGCGCCGCAGTAGACGACGTGGTAGTCGCACTCGGAGTAGTAGTGCTCGATCATTTCGGACATGCGGCCCACGTAACCGCATCCGAACGCCCTGTTGAGGCAGTACGACTGGCAGGCCGTGACGTAGCCTTCTGACGCGGAGTCGCAGCTCATGCTCACGTTCCGAAACGTCTTGTCGTCGAAGGGACAGACGGCGACGGTCGAGTTCAGCAGCAGGTCGTTCATGCAGGCGACACAGAACACGTGATGGCAGCCGAGGCTGAAAGCTACGTCGGCCAGGACGCTGCAGACGCTGCACAGCCGCTGGCAGGGCATCGGGCGAAGGAATTCGATGCTCTTGCGGTCCGCCTTGGGCGAAAAGCCGACGCAAGTATAGCGGTGAGACGCCATGCTTTCACTACGGCGTCTTCGCAGTTTTGCAAAAGCTTGTCTGCCTTAGCGAAGAAAGCAGCCGAGCATTGAGCACTCCATCATCAGGCGGAAAATACTTGGACTCGCGTCTGGTTGCAGGCTGTGTCCACAAAGAGAGCGATAACCGCCATCCTCGGAAGTGACAGCTTAATATCTCCGCGCGCCCGTCGCTTCGCGGAAAGCATCGGCCGTCTGATAAGGAGATAAAATTCTGTTGGTGACGGAAGGTGCGCACGGACAGACCTTAGAGGTTGTTTGCGCTCAATATACGCTTATTGTGCATCTGGGCTGAGTCTGGGCTAAATTATGTGCGCCGTAAAATGGCCAGCGAGTTTTTACTTCCATGATTGACTGGTTGGAAACATGATTAATGCCACTTATCCGTCACCAGACGCTACTTGCATGTTCAGCGTCAAGGGTCGCAATAAAGAGCGACAAGTTAGACAAGCTAAATCGATAATATGCGCTTCCGTACATCCTTTCGTCGAGTTCTCAAAATTGAGTGAGTGAGTGAGTGAGTGAGTGAGTGAGTGAGTGAGTGAGTGAGTGAGTGAGTGAGTGAGTGAGAAACAGAAAACTCATTGCTCTTACTCTGGGAGCCGGTAAGCGCCTTGCTTTCAAGCCACCTGCTGAGGAAAATGGGATGCCCTGAGCTTGCGACAGCACAGTCACGCCTTCTACGGGCTCAAAGCCGGGCTAGATGCGACGCTCTTTTTGGCGGAGTTCAACCGTCCAAAAACGAGCGGCGGCGCGTCGCCCAGTGTTGGGTGGATGAAAATACATGGAGCGAACTAGCAGCAGGCGGCGCCGCGGTTCCATGGACGCGGAGGCAATAGTCTTCAAGTAGCAAATATACCACTGAACGAAGAGGCCTGTGACATTAGTCACACTGACCCTTCTGTTAAAAGTTAAACAGTGCGTGGTCATTTGAAGACCATAATGTCCACTTACTGTATGTAGCACGTGGGCGTAGGTCTTTGCAAGCATTTACATGTTCCGAATGTCGAGCATCGGAACGCCCGCTCAATACGCATTTTAAATGCCAGGTTGACCTCTTTCGTGCTGGGTCAGTGTTCCGTTATAAATGGGTGCAACTACGTAGAAATGCTGTCGTTGCACTTCGTCATTCGTGGCGCGTTTTCTTCGGCACTTTTCGCTTGAGGGAGCAAACACAGCCATTTGGATTCGAGATTAGGAAGTGTCTTCTAAAAAAATTGACATTTCGTGCATGATGGAGTATTTATTTTCGCGATAATAACATTTACCTATACTCAAACCACAGCATTGCTCATCGGCCACATACGGCGACCATAGGTTGCTGGCGGCAGGCGCAAGCAGTCAAACCAGAAGTTCTCTACGCTGCTACTGCCTCGAGTCACCCGCCGCTTCCGGTCTCCTCGATAGCTGCAGGCGGGTCAATATCTGGTCGGTCCAGATCGGAAGCGGCCGGGGTATATTTCGGTGCCTTGCGTCGAGCACCGCTGGGCGAAGTTCGCCGACTTGCCGCCGTAAAATCATACTTAGAGTACAGTGTAAACACCAACACTGCTAAGAGCGACCACGTAAAGAAGCCAGAAATGAAGACATATGAGCATAAGAGAAGGCATAAACAAACTACCAGCGTACACGTAGGTATGTGGTGTCCATGAAACCAAGAAAACTAAACAAGCTGTCGACAACATTCAGACCCCAGGCTCTAAAAATGGCAAAGAAATCAAGGCAAAAGCATAACAGTCAGCAATGCAAGTGAACAAATAACAAAGGAAATGCCTCACTCTTCAAGAAGACAGACGAGTACAAAAACATTCGAAACATGCAACGACAATGCCCCAACGCAACGCCAGCAGCAGCCCCGTGATCCCACCGGGTTAGGCCCCCAAAGAAAAAGCAATGGATATACCGTAACAGGAAGACTCCGTGCGCTTCATTCTTGAAAAAGAGAGTGGTGTAGTGCACAGCGGATACATCAAGAAAGCTGTCAATTTTAAGGTGGGGGAGGGGTCAGCGGATGCCAAGGAGTGACAGCAGGTAAGAATTATTACGTGGGCGATGGCCGAGACATGTGTGTAAAATAAATCTGTTTCAAAGCCTGCAGTAAAGTACCTGTGCTTTGAAAACACAGTTGAAAGGGGCCAGCTACTACATGCACTACGAGATACGAAGAGTGACATACCCCCGCCGCGGTGGCTCAGTGGTTAGGGCGCTCGACTACTGATCCGGAGTTCCCGGGTTCGAACCCGACCGCGGCGGCTGCGTTTTTATGGAGGAAAAACGCTAAGGCGCCCGTGTGCTGTGCGATGTCAGTGCACGTTAAAGATCCCCAGGTGGTCGAAATTATTCCGGAGCCCTCCACTACGGACCTATTTGTTCCTCTCTTTCACTCCCTCCTTTATCCCTTCCCTTACGGCGCGGTTCAGGTGTCCAACGATATATGAGACAGATACTGCGCCATTTCCTTTGCACCAAAAACCAATTATTATTATTATTATTAAGAGTGACATAGTGCAAGTGTGATTGCATCTCGCTGCAAATAAATTGTAATGAATTTTCCGGCTCAGCAAGTACGGGGACAACAGTTGAGGTCTGATTTGTGCTACGCCTGTGCTTCCCCGTTGCTGGAATGCATGCGTACTGTGCCGTATTCTGTGGTGATGCATACATAGCGAACGATGTCAATAAACAAACCCTTATGCGCTTGTTTCATTGTGTCAATACTAAACACTCATATGGCAGCAATTGCGGCATATTCGTCCACATCATGTGCACTTTGAGTTTTCTCTTTTTCTGGCTGTCTCGGCACGAGCATTCGCGTTTTTTTTAATGCGAAAGCATTGTAGCTCAAAAGCCGTCCGGCGTCCGCCGTCCCGCCGCCGTGTATGGCACAAAATTCGGAGGAGGCAGTACGCCGGTGTATGATTTCACTACACATCTAAGCTAAGATGTAAAGCCATGAAGGATGAAACGTAACAAGCTATGACCTAAGTCATGACTCTTCGTCGTAGTCATGACTAAATCATCGGGCAACGTATTATGGCTCAGCACTTTACAAGTAGCGTAATTCGTAGCAGACGAACTCGCTCCGCAAGCATGTTTACTTCGCGTACCGTACTACCGCTTGGAATCGGTGTACATCGGAGATTCGGCAGATAGTTGCCGGGCGCACGTAACTACGTCAGTTCGATTGGGCAGTAGTGTTAGCGCTGCTCGAGACGCTCGAGAAAACGGGCGCAGCAGCGAATGTTGCTCGCGATTTCGATTCCCCCAGATTCCAGCTGGCGTCGAAGCTCGCGACGGTGACAGCAGCGCTTCCTCCAAACCGGAGAGCTGCGTGTAGTTCAGGCACATTCAAGAGATCGGTGACAACAGCCACTCGGTAGCTGCGGCTCCTGCGTTATCAGAGATAAAACATGAGCCAAATAATACACTTCTACACGCAGCACGGAACCCAAAATCACGCGCGAAAGTTGGCGAGCCCTTCCAAGCGACTTTTTCATGCTCGCACCCTGCTCCGAGGCTATTCGTTAGAGTCTTTCAGACGACAGGCAGCTACCGTGGCCGCGGCCAATAAGCCGCGTAGATCCGCCGGTTCAGGAAGCTCCGCCCCCGGAGGTAGGGCTGGCGGAGGAGCGCAGACCTTCCAGCGTGAAAATTTGAGCACAGGAGAGAGAGAGAGAAAGACGAACGGAAAGGCGGGGAGGTTACCTAGGCAGCGCCCCGTCTGCTACCTTACACGTGAGAAGGGGAACGGAGGGAGAGATAGAAAAGGGGGAGAGCAAAGGGAGATGATCACTTTTCCACATGTGCGTTGGACATTACTTGCCGGGTACACAGGGCACACACTGGTAGATCATAGCCTTGCACATATAGCCACCGCGGTGGCTGAGTGGTTATGGCGCTCGGCTGCTGGCCCGAAAGACGCGGGTTCGATCCCGGCCGCGGCGGTCGAATTTCGATGGAGGCGAAATTCTAGAGGCCCGCGTACTGTGCGATGTCAGTGCACGTTAAAGAACCCCAGGTGGTCGAAATTTCCGGAGCCCTTCATTACGGCGTCTTTCATACCTAGAGTCGCTTTGGGACTTTAAACCCCCATAAAACCAAATAATCTTGCACGTAGTCCTGCTTTAAGAACTTGAAAAGTGCCTTCAAAACTGTCCTCTGCGATGGAGGCTTACTCCAAGGACCCTGAATCTTGGCTTCAGTAAGGGGCCGAAGATCTAAACGGCGGAGTGTTGCAGCCAGGAGTGCCCGCTGATGTTAAAACCGAGGGCAGTTACAAAGAAGGTGTTCTATTGCTTAGTCGCACCCACAGTCTGCCATTGCGATTAAGTGGCAGTACGCATTTGTAAACGCCACTCTCAGCCGCGACACAACAGCGTAGCATCGAAGCGGGAGAGGCCGGACGGAGGACTGAGTTGAAGTAAGGGGTCTAGGCGGTGCAGACGGCATATTGAGTTTCCAGGAGAAGACCATGACGCTAAAATTTCTTTTCACCCAATCATTTGCAGATGTCTTGCTGCGTCGGCCCTTGTCAACGGTATCTGGACAATGTTGGCACTGCCGTGAGCCAATCGAGCTGCAGCGTCAGCTGCATCGTTTCCGACAATGCCACAGTGTCCCGGTATCCTCTGGAAGGCGATCTCATCATCCTTTTCCGGCGCCTGGTGTTGAAGATGTCTTAATTCAGCTACGAATCATCGTGATCGCCATGGCGTAAAGCAGAATTAAGACATTGAAGGGCTGCTTTTGAGTCGCAGAACAAAAGGCCATTTGCGGGTTAGGTTTAATTACCACAGGAGTTGGAACGACGCGCAGGAACTGAAATTCAAAATTTTGACTCGTGACAACTTAGCTTCTTCATCATCATAATTATCATCACCATCAGCCTGATTACGCCCATTGCAGGGCAAAGGACTCTCCCATGTCTCCCATTCTGTCCTTTGTCAGCTGCGCCCACCGTAAGCCAGTAAACTTCGTTTGTTGAGTTGAAACACCGTCATCACGCTTCACAGCTTCACATGCTCCTTGAAGTTATCCTCTGAAGCCGCGATTCAGCCACCGCTTTTGCAAGTGGTGGTACCCCACGGCTTCCAAGCGTTAGAATTGATTGTCAAAGCCGCCTTTGATAGCGAGGTGGTAGCTTTTTTTTCAGTGCGTTGCGAAAACCTTTGTTTGCAATGCTTTTTTTCGCCAACTCTGAGTGAGCAGACCCGAAAGAGTGCCTTCTTGCTTCTAGGTAGAGATATCCAGCATAAATGGCCCTCGTCATGAAAAGTTAGTTGAAGTTCTAGGAGCCTTATGGATTGGGGGCCATGGAGTTCATGGGTGAAATTTAGAGTATGCGCTGATGTTTTGAAAGCACTTAAGACCGGGAGGAAGTCATTAGGAAAAAGTTCTGCAAGTATAAAAAAATCGTCAACATACTTCAGCGATGGGGTAAAGATAAAACATCCGCCTCATGCGCAAGAGGACCGGGGTTTGAAACCCAGGGCCCCGCAATTCTCTACCTGGTTTAAAAAAGACCTCACGTGTCGATGAAATTGCATATCCAGGCCTTTGATGCGTCTTTATCTCGAGGACCAGATCCGACTACGCCCTCCCTCACCAGAACAGGATCTGGCCACCACGGTGTGTTACTTGGCAACAACCCAGTAAAAAAAAATTAATGGGTTCACTTGGGCACACTATTTGGTTCCAAATGGAACCAGTTGGACCCAATTGGTCAGCCAATTGGGCTCATGAATCCAACTCTGTAGACCATTCTGTTTTCCTAGTTCCAGTTGGGCATTCCTATTGGTTTTGTGTTTGCAATTGCATTACCTAACTGTTTCGTGCGGTTCCAACTGGTTTCGGCACTCCCAGTAGGAACTCCCAAGAGGGACCATTTGAAAGCAATTGGAGCTCCGCGTGGGAACCCAGAAAACCAATTGGGAGCTGATGTCCAAACAGGACGCTGCAGCTGCTTCCAATTGTGCAACGCAATTGGAAAATATAAGAGGAAGTCAATAGCGTCCTTCACTGAGTTCTGTTTATATATTTAGCTGGCTATAAAGCACAACTCTAGACTAATTATGTTCTTGAAAAAAAAGATATTATCAGCTTAATCTCTAGACTTGTTTATCATCTCCACCCTCACCACGGGCATTCTTAAAATAGTTAAATTCGCCTAATGGTAAACTGCTACTGGCTCCAGCTATAGGGTCTCATGAGTGGAACATATAAGTGCGTGCAAAAGTGTGCTCTGTGGATATATGTTGAGAATTTATGTTGGGGTACATTGTCTGTATGTAGGGTTCAATGCGCGCTTGTTGGCCTCACTTAATTCTCATAGCAGCGGGGAATTATAATATCAGTTCCCTTGTCCATAAAAGAAAGGCCAATTAGTTCAAAGTGAAATTCTACTGTTTCTAGTTTTTGCTGGCTAGTTGAAACCATTTGAGTTGAATGGGTATGCCACCATTTGGAGTTCAACTGGTGGGCTATTTGGTCTGGTTGGGTGCCCAATTATTTCTAACTGGAAGCACCAGTCGAGCTCAACGGTCGTACCCAATGGGTGGCGAAAACACAGTCGGTTCTCGAGCAATTGGTTTCAATTGAAAATTTTCCAACTGGACCCATCGTTTTTTTTACTAGGCCCAATCAAAAAAGAACGATTAGTCCAGTTGGAAAATTTTCAGTTGAAACCAACTGGTCAAGCACCAATTGTGTTTTCGCCACCCATTGGGCTCAACCAATTGAGCCCAACTGGTGCTTCCAGTTTGAATTGGCCACCCAAGTGCACCGAACAGCGCACCAGTTAACACAAATTAATGGCATACCCAATCGGCTCAAATGGTTTCAACTAGCGAGCAAAAAAAATAAAAACAGTAGAATTTCACTTGGAACTAATTGGCCTTTCTTTTATGACAAAGGGAACTGAAATTATAATTACCCGCTTTTATGAAAATAAGTGAGGCCAACAACCGTGCATTGAACACTTTATAGTCAGACACTGTACCCAACATAATTTAATTCTCAACATATATCTACAGAACACACTTTTCCACTCACTTATACACTCCACTCATGAGACCCTCTAGCTGGAGCCAGTAGCGGTTGACCATTAGGCGAATTATAAACAAGTCTAGAGATTAAGCTTCTAATATCTATTGTTCAAGAAAATAATAAGTCCAATGTTCTATTTTATAGTCTGCTATATCTATAAACAGATCTCAGTGAAGGACACCATTGACTTCCTCTTATATTTTCCAAATGCATCGCCCAATTCGAAGCAGCTGGAGCGTCCAATTGGCAGATCAGCTACAAATTGGTTTTCCAGGTTCCAACGCAGAGCTCCAATTGCTTTCAAATGGTTCCTCTTAAAAGTTCCTACTGGGAGTGCCGAAACCAGTTGGAACCGCACGAAACAGTTAGGTGATGCAATTGAAAACACAAAACCAATTGGAATGTCCAACTGGAACCAGGGACACCAAATGGTCTACACAGTTAGATTCATAAGCCCAATTGGCTGACCAATTGGGCCCAACTGGTTTCAATTGGAACCACACGGTATGCCCAAGGAACCCATCAGTTTTTTTCTACTCGGTTGTTGCCAAGTACCACACCGTGGTGGCCAAATCCTGTTCTGGTGAGGGAGGGCGTAGTCGGTTCTGGTCACCGAGACAAAGATGCATCCCAGGCCTGGATGTGCAATTCCATTGACATGTGAGGTTTCTTTTTTTTTAGACCAGGTAGAGAATTGCGAGGCCCTGGGTTTCAAACCCCGGTCCTCTTGCACGTGAGGCGGATGTTCTACCTCTACACCATCGCTTAAGTATGTTGACGATTTTTTTATACTTGCAGAACTTATCCCTAATCACTTCCTCCCGGTCTTAAGTGCTTTCAAAGCATCATCGCATACTCTAAATTTCAGCCACGAACTCCCTGGCCCCCATTCCATAAGGCTCCAAGAACTTCAGCTAAATTTTCATGACGATTGCCATTTCTGCTGAATGTATTGTACCTATGAGCAAAAAGGCACTCTTGCATTTTGGGTCCGCTCAGTCGAAGTTCGCGAAAAGAATCATTGCAAACAAAGGTTTTCGCAGCGCACTGGAATAAAGCTACCACCTCACTATCAAAGGCAGCTTTCATAACCAATTCCAACGCTTGGAAGCCGTGGGGTACCACTTGTAAAAGCATTGGCTGAATCGCGGCTTAAGAGGATAACTTCAAGGAGCATGTGAAGCATGATTACGGTGTTACCACTCAACAAACGAAGTTTACGGGCTTACAGTGGGTGCAGCTGGCAAATGACAGGGTTCAAGGGCCCCAGAATGGCGCTCTCAATAAAGTTGTGATATGTCTGGGATGTTAAAGGACACCGGTTCATAATTATTTTCCACCAAGAATTTTTTTTAATGCGATTTGTGAAATCTGAGTTTTATGCAGACAAAATTTGAACTTCCGCGTCATCGCGCCGTTCCTTCTCCTGTCGCACGTGAGAACGGTGGCGCTCCTCCGCCGGCCCCACTCACTTGGTCATTCCTGCAGGGACACGACATGGAAAGAATAAATGCCGCAGGTTCTCCACAAGTGCCGAAGCGCAAAACATTTGAAAACCACAGCCATGCATCTACATACAAGTGGGCCGAGTCTAGAAAAATGCGCATGAAAAGCAAAAACGCTGCGACATTCTGCAGTCACAGGAGCTTCCTCGCAATGCTCACTTGTAAGCGGGCGAGGCATCCGAAAGTAACTAGGAAGAGATTTCGGCTGCTTAATTTCGCCATTGCCGTCGACTGACTGAATATGTTGCGAAGTTCTTTCCACACTGAAGATAACACAATTGCAGACTGATTTCCGCAAGAACTAAAATAGGCAATTTTCAGACGAAGTGAGATTATCAGTAAATGCCTATTTACTTCGTTCAACACTTACATGTTTTTTTTTTAAATTTAGGTGGTTTGGGTCATATGTTTGATTTGTTGTCTGACAATACCTGTTGCCTGAAGTATTGGTTCCTTCCATTTGAATGTGATGTCATGGCAGTCCTGGTCGTTCCGCATTTCGTATTGTTAAGAAGCACCACAGAACAACACTCAGGCATCGCAGACATGGATGCTGTGTTCTGCTGTGGGGAACCAGTGTACACATCTTTTAAAGAAACTGTTAGCTTGTTTGTGAACAAATGAGGTTAGGTTAGAAGTTTTGTGTGCATTGCATACAAGTTAACCACTGAATGTATTAATGTATGGTATCATGTGCAGTGTACCCTAGACTGGAAACTGAAATCAGGTTGGAACAAGGAGCACTGATGTCATATCTCGTTAGCATTGTTAAAATGTGCCTTGATGGTGATGTAATGACATGCTTTCCAGGAACAGGTGTTGCCACTGCATCTGCTGGACAAAAAAAATGTAATTCTTTGATCCGGCAGTGCACTAGACAGAACTGCGGTGTAACTCTTCTCAGCCAGACGTACTGCATTGTAATAGTAAATTAAATCTATGCACAAGCTCTGCTTTCTTGATGTCATAGGGGGACATGTCCTGGGGCAACACAACATATCATAGTTTTAAAACTTGCAGCACAGATGTTGTAAGGTGTTGACTTACTTTCTTGTGGTATTGCTAGTCATACAATACAGGTTTTTGTACCATCATATAGTTCGCACAGAAAACTCTGAGTACAAGGTTGTCAAATGCATAATGTTTGAGCACTGTGTAACAGCTTCGTTTTTAGTGTAATTGCACACCATGCTCTCTCGCAGTTCAGGCACTGGCCATCATGTTGGCAGTTGTGCAAGAAGTGTCACTGTAGTTGCAGCACCTGTGATTGTTCCACAGGGCCTTATCGTGCAAAATGAAGTTTTTGTCATACTACCTTCTCTTAGCACTCCTATGGAGACTATGAGTGTTCTGGTTTGAGTGCTATCTTGGGTGGAGCCTCATGTGATTGCATTTGTGATTTTCTTAGTTTGTTCTGCCAGAAGTGCCCTGGTATATGCGTGTTGCTTTATTGGTGTGTGTCAGTTCTGGTTTTCCGGTGTGATATTAAATTTATTGGACTTATTTGCATTGAGGTTCTTGTGTGTTTCTGATGGAACTGACATCTTGTTTGTTGATGTAGGGGAGGATTTGCTACATTGTTTAGTAGTTATTAGCAGGCTTTCAGTGTTTCTATAGAGAAAGCTGTGTGTAGAGGTCATTTTCCATGAAAACAGTGTTGTTGTACATCTCAATTAAAGATATATATGTAACCGGTTTGTTTTTGGTCAGCAGTCTGTGCTTTCAGGGAGCGTTAGGCATGAAATAGGTTTTTGTTTTTTGTAATGTCGCCAGAAGAGGCGTTCTTTCCTGTGTTGTACCAAACTAATTTGCTTACAAACCATTACCGAAAAATGCCCTTGAACATCGTAGTAACTACTACCCCAACACAGAAAATTCCTTGGTACTCAATCTCGTATCACTTAATTCGTCCTTTGAATCAGGACTATAAATTATGAGCAGCAAATGCATGAAGCAATTCTTTTATTATTGCATCTGTGCATGAATAAAATTTTGGCTGCCCGAACTGCACTTGGACATTTTCCAGATGTCTACTGGCACATATACTGCCACTGGAGGGTCGACCAGAAGTGTGGAGGCTTTGGAAGGCTAATCAGAAAAATGTTTTTGATAAAGAAAAGAAAAAAGCAGATAACATGTGCAGTTGACTCAGACTTGCCATTCATAGCCTGTATTTCTTTTTCTCTCTCTTCAGTCAATATCTGGGCTTCAACAGTTTGTGCATGAAGCTATGTTAGTAAACTGGAAGCCGGGATGTTTTTGTTCAGAACAAAAGTTGGACTGCTAACTTGCTCCTCAAGGGAGGTCGCGACTGAATGCTCAATCAGACGAATATAAGAATAGTACAGAGGACATGCTGGGTTGGTTGGTGCATATTTATCCTGTTTTTTTACTGCGTCTATGACCTTTCCACTGGTTTTAGTCTTGCAGCCATGTTTTTCAGTGATTCCTGCAAAAGCATGGTAACGTTGAGTTAAAGCTGTCAGCTACTTGTAGAATGCAAAACCAGAACCTCATTCAGGAGGTACCAAAATTTAGTGATGCAGCCATGTTTTTCAGTGATTCCTTAGTCTTGAAAAAGCATGGTAACGTTGAGGTAAAGCTTTCAGCTGCTTGTAGAATGCAAGACCAGAACATCATTCAGGAGATACCAAAAGTTAGTGATTGAGACAAAATTGAGGCCGCTGACCCACTGACTTATGATGATAACTGAAACGCTAGGTGTGGACTGTTGTTAATGCATGTCAACTTTAGGTCCTTGCACTCAAATATTAAGACAATATGTTTTTGAATTCTGCTTCCGTGTACTAAAATACCTATGCGATCTCAGTTGCTGAGATAGAGGTACCATATCCACTTAGATAAGTTTTTATGCATGAGCATTGAAGCCTCACTGGAGCAAAAACCCAGCGATGCCATTGTCGCCACACCTGCCAATCCCCCCCATCCTTGCAGTCTCCCCCTCTCCACTTGTAGGAAGAGGAGGGAAACATGACTAAGAATGACTCAACTTGAATGAAAATGAATGACTAAGTCTGACCGAATTAATAACTGAAGCAATTACGAATGCAAATGGAATCAGAATAGAATTGGGGTTGGAATAAATTGGTGAGTGAAAAAAGCTCTCGCATTTCCTGCACGTTAGTACATTCGATCTCCCCTCCATTTTCTCATGCAAGTAGTGCAGCTGGTTGGGCCTGGGTGAAGCAAGCATGTCTCGTATTGACCGTGAGTAATCGTTTCTGTTCTTTCTGCCTTTACATGAGGTTCCTCGTCGCCACGTTAAGGAAGAAGTATTGTATCGAACTAGAACTTGCATTGCGCTGGATTTCTCTCTCTATCGCTTTATGCCAGCATCTGCAAGAGCAGCTTTTCTCTCCATTGAAACTTGGAGCATGCTGTTGATGCTATCAATCCCAAGATCGTAACAATCAGTCAATTTCCTGACACAGTTAACAGTCTCGGGGAACTAGCGTTATGAGAGAAAAAATCTTGGCTCAGCATAGCTGCTAACAGAAATTGTCTACAGTGTCAAAGAGAACTGAGGACAGATGCCATGGGACAATGGGCTGTTAGAGGTTGGGATTGGTATGAGAGTCTGACAGTGTATTGCTGTCCTCTATGGTACTGTGGGGTTTAGTGTCTATGGGAAAGAGTGGTGTTACTTTAGGGACATGGGTTGGCTGGTGACTTACTAGCTGAAATCTGAACTGGGAAGTGCTCGGATTTTGTAGCGAGACCTATACAGGGCTACCAGTCGAGCCCTTGGCGGTGCATGGGATAGGCCAGTTGTGCGTATGCGCCGTTACCATGGCAACCGAAGAAGAGCAGTGGGTGCGCCGCGAGCTTCGTCGATGCAGTTATGCGCATGCGCCGATACTATCATAACCAGAGAGACCCCACACCTGCGCCACCTTCGTCACCACCACCTCGCCGCACGCCGCTCTATCACCCGAACCGCGCGTCGCATGCGCAGCATTTTGCATAAAAGGCGGAGATGTAATGGGCGCCTGTATTACGTTTGACTTGGATGCAGAGGAGGAGAATCCAGCCTCTGCTAAGTGGTGGTATAGACAAGAAAAGATTAACTCTTCCAATCCTGAAGTTGTCGCCTGGCAGTTGGTGACTCAAAAAAGCAATAATGAGCGTCAGAAGGCGAAGAGAGCAGCGGAGACGCCCGAAGAGAGAGGAACGCCTTGCCAAACGGATATGCCAGACTGTCGAGCATAATAGACGGCGCATAGCCCTCGAGATGGAGCCTATGGAAGGCGTCAGTCAACGGGGACCAACAGAAGAGGATGTGAAAGCCCGTCGTGTGACTGATCACGCTATTCGAGTTTCTGAAAAACAAGCTCAGCGAAATGCACCTCTCGCTATGTATATCCTGGCATAGCCAAGCTAAGCCTCTGCCAATTGTTCAACCTGGGGAACTAGCCTGCAGCAGTGTGCTATATTACTGCCTTATTGCCTTTGTAGTTTGAAGTCAGTGATGCTTCTACCTTAGCTTGTCCACCATATGCTAGAGACAGAAATTTAGTGGATGAAGGGATTCAAAGCAATGCTTACGTTGAAGCTAGTACAATATGGGCAGTTCACTTGCAAGTCCATTTCTGGCGATCTCTCATGTCTTTGCAATTAAGGACAAACAGTGCGATGAAACTAGGGCAGTGATCATATGATGTGGACAGTAATGCAGTCATGGGTTCCCTGCAGGCAGTGCAGAGTAAGAAGCTTTATGTGAAATAGCCGCGTCGTGCAGCACCCATTTGGATTCAAGGTAACTTCTGAGGAGGACCGCAGTTCATGCAGAAGTGACATGGATAAGTGGTGAGTGGGCAGGCAATATGAGACACAATAAAAAGCTTGACTGGGGCTACTTGAGCTAGACCTTCATTCCGCCTTTCCATCTTCATTCAGTCAGCAGCAGTTGTGCTGCTACTGGGTACTTTTTTGAGTAGCCCTGTCACACTGGCATCTATTTTTGGCCCCTTAGAAAGTATGACACTCGAAAATGCCTATCCTGAAGCAGAGGTTAACAATGCTCAAAGACAGATAGGGTCCATAGAGAGTGCTGCTGTTAGCAACAGGCTGCTAAGCAACAGGCTGCTAAGCGATGCTGTTAAGCAACAGGCAGTGCATGTTTGCCGTAGATGGGTCATCTTATTACGGTATAGTGACCTGTTCACTGCAGCCATCTTGAAATAAGCACATGTTATCTGCAGTCTATATTGCAAGAACCTCTGGCTGCCAACAGAAAAGCCAATGTCTGGCAAGCTGTCGCCAGTGGCTGGCACTCAGAGGAGTGCCTGCATCTGACGGGGCATAATCACCAGGGTTTTCTTTTGTAGCAAGGAACATTTGTCTGATATGTAGCAATTAAGCTGCAGCTGTGTGCAGCTGTGTACCTTCTAGTGAAACAGTTTCCAGCACAGATGTGTAATTCGGTGAGCGATTATCACCCTGCAACAAATGTTGGAGGTAATAAGGGGGCTTATCTTTGTTTTGAATTTTGGTCCATGCTAGGTGTCAGTGACATTTACCCCCAGACAGGTTGTTGTGAAGATGATCTGCGCATTAATGAATGGGCTTATAAAAGCATGCATCTCTGATTCCATTTGCTCTTGTGTATTACTAGGATATAGTTGCAGGCAATGACCATTATGCAAGCCGCCTTTCCAAGGATGAAGTGTCAGAATCTGAGTATTACCTTTTTAAAACAGGATCAAGTGTGAAAAGGATAGCTTTCCTACCTTATCATATTGTCAAAGAACTAATTCATATAACATATAACATTCAAGTTATATTTTGGGTAGATTTGCTGCTTATGAAGCATGGCAATGTCTGTGAGAAGCAATTGTTGTCTGAAGCACCTTAAGAATCACTTCCCAAAACATGCTGCTTCATCCATCTTGACCAGAAGCAAGATACTTCCTTTGAAAGTATAAAAAAAAAGAAACTAAGGCAACTAGACTGGCAAACTGGCATCACCAGGAGAACTCTACACTAAACAAAAGTTGGATAGGAACGACACAACAGTTGTTTGAAATAACTGGAAAAGAAAAGACAAAAAATGGCAGGCACTAGATGCATGCTGCACACGGCAACTAAACAATAAGTGAGGATGCAAAGACTACGTCATTCACAGTGTTTAGGAGAGATGTACTTGTTCGAATAACACAAGTGTTTTCACTTCTTTTCACCAGATTTGCCAGCTGGCCCAAGTTATCAGTCTTCTAAGCTGGCCTTTTTATCTGGCCCTCAGCCACACTGGGTTACATCACCCAACTAACTACCTGGGTTACTCACTGCCTATAGATGGTTATAACGCAACGCTATAAACTGGCACACCAGAAATATCCTCCTCTGGCTAAGAGCATAAGCAAAATGCAGGAAATAAACTTACAGTGCCTACAAACATAGACATTTCCATATCCTTCCAAGTTACATGCCATAGAACCAGACATTCATGCTCAGGATTGCCACTTCCATGGCAAGATCTCCAATCTATGTCATATATGGTCTGTGCCTGTCAGGCCAATTCCAAATTAGTGAACATTTGTCAGCTGATGACTGTGGGGCGGGAGGCAACCGTGCACAGCGTGCAGCTCAATGACCAAGTATAGCTCCTCGTCCAAGCAAGGGCAGCAGCATCAGCTGATGAACTCCCGGACTAGGGACCCTGACCACGTTAATACCTCACTTCTAAACATGTCAGCAAAATATTTTCACCACCACCAAACAGATATTTGACATTTGAATCAATATTCAAAGCCATTTTTTATTCCTAATCGTATTCGAAAATTGCAAAAGTTGCTCATCCCTCCTGAAAAGGCATCTGCAAGCTTCACACGAGCGAAAGGCCATGCTAGTGTGAACTGTGCCCCATGGCCTTTTTAGATAATTAAACCCTGAAAAATCATCTGTGGGTCCACACGAGCAAAAAACAGTATCATTGTTGCTTCTGTTTGGGAAATTTCATTCATAAAGCTATTTTAAAATGCCACACAGAAAGAAAAAATGCAAGGAAACCAACCATTCCATACCTTTATGTGCCCATTGGCACCATTTACTTGTGGCTGACACTACTAGCTGATTTTTTCTCAGCGGTCACACTTTGAGGTTGCTCCCATATTGATAGGCTCCTGGTTCAGAAAGAAAACGTGCGTGCCTTTAAACTACACTGACACATAGCTCCTCCTCAGGTGCAGAAGAAGCACACACTTTCTAAGCTCGTACACAATGAACAGAGATTGAAGTCATGGCTTGTGCAGTTGGAATCACTTCTAATTGGAACAAGACAGCTGGTACAGCAAGACAAAAGTTTACCAACATGGCAACTTTATGCTGTACCACCTCTCTACCTAGCCATTATTCTTTGGTTCGATACATTTGAAGTTAGATGAGTTTTTGCTTGTCATTTACTTATTTGACCATTACGTCACTGTAGCTGTTTTTCTATCATTACATAGTACAAAAGGAAAAGGCTGCTCCCGAAGTGTACTTTTTGTATATTAAGATGAAGAACAAACAGAAGTGAGTACATTGCTTGGAAACTGTCTTCATGCCTGGTCACTGTGTTTCTCATCGTCTTAATCACAGTAAAGTAGTCAATCCACCATTGGCACATACCACTGCGCATGTAAATGCATTCCACTTCCTGCCTACGCAGTTCATCACACTCATTCGGCAGACTTCAAGGTGCTTCAAGGCTTCCACTGAAAAACTATTGAAAGGACAACTGTAACAGCCCACCCCTCATGCAACACCCAAACGGGGGCATTTGCGGTATAAATAAATGAATAAATGAATTGCAAACATGTGGCTTAACTTTGTTTACATGTTTCAAGGATTGTTTTTCATTTTTGGTGTAAATATATGAATGGTAATGCAACAGCAGTTGTTGCATTACCATTTGCATCATGATTGTTCTCTTGCCTGATAATTGCATATCTCTTTGTTGAAAGTTTTTTATACACACTTTCAATCTCTCCTGCTAAGATTTTGTGATTGACACAGTTTCACACTGCTCTCAGAACAGCAGTTACACTTTGGTAGTAACAGTTAAGCTAAGCATTTTTTTTTCTGCAGTTCAAATGTATTTTAGATTTATGGAGGCCTACCATCTTTCATTCACCCACGTTTGCTTAAGGTTTCGAAAAGATATTGCACTATCGTTTTAACCGATTCTTTGAGAAGAATGACCTCTTTTCTGATGCACAATTCGGCTTCAGAAAAAGACGTTCAACTAAGCTAGCTTTATTGGGGTTGAAGGAACACGTGCTGCAAAATATAGAAAAGAAACTAATAACCCTTGGCCTCTTTATAGACTTTACTAAAGCTTTTGATTCAGTTGATCATTATATTATAACTCATAAGCTCTCAGTCCAAGGGATTCGTGGCAAGCCTTTATCTTTAATAAAATCTTAGCTGACAGGCAACAGTGTGTGTATATTAGAAACCACCAATAATCTCTACTACCTATAATCAGAGACGTACCTCAGGGAAGCGTACAAGGCCCTCTTCTACTTAATGTCTATATAAACAGCATTGTGAACATTGACAAAAGTTTAAAATTCATTATTTACGCTGATGACCTCACAATTTTGTTCTCTGATCCTGATGTGAATGACCTAGTACCAATTTAATCGACTTCTTAAGCGGCTCCATGAATGGTCTGATGTTAATCTACTAAAAATCAAAAATCGAAATTGTTCACGACCACACCATACTA
This sequence comes from Amblyomma americanum, assembly GCA_030143305.2. Lineage (NCBI taxonomy): Eukaryota > Metazoa > Arthropoda > Arachnida > Ixodida > Ixodidae > Amblyomma > Amblyomma americanum. The sequence goes on from JARKHS020033760.1 coordinate 82,025, forward strand.
GGAGTAACATTTTCTTGACGCCTTGCATGGAATTTGCATTTCGAGAAGATAAAAAAAATCTCTCTTCGGAGACAGGTGCTATTGCTCATTGCCGAGCATTCCTTCCAGCTAAAATGGAGCTGCAGATATGTAATGCATTATTTGTCTTGAAATTAAGCCATTGCTCATTAGTCTGGTTGACAACTACTAAAACCAGCCTAGAAAAAATTTACCTTCTTCAAAAGAAAAGCTATATGTCACATCGCCAATGTTGATTACCTAAGCCACGCACGGCAAGCTTTTGAAACATTCAGTGTGTTAAGAATTCAAAGTTTGTATGAACTCTGCATGTTGCTTTCCTTATCTTCTGGCTTTATCTTTTAGGTCTATGATAGAAGGCACTGCGCTGAATAAGGTCGATCACACAGTTAATACTCACAACAGAGACACTTGGTTAGTTCCCCCTTTTCACACTGGCGATAAGTTCCAAGCATTACAGGACAATCTTCCAATAATTATAAATAGATATAAAGATATAAATAACCCTACTAAGAAAGCATTGCCTGAATTATTTCTTCAAAATCAATTCCTGACTTGCCATTTGCAACTAAGTACAGCTATTGCCTTGCATGTTTAGCAAATCTGATTTTTTGCATTTTATTTCTGCATTTTCGGCTGTCCTATTTTTCTGAAAATTGTAACCTGACTATGTGTTCGCTTTTTGTTTCTTTTTGTGCATGTAAATATTTTCAACTGTCTCTCCTCCTATGCCTTTTAACGGCTGCATGGGCCTCGTCGTCAAGCTGTATACCCACAGCTTTTAGTCCAGGCAGTCGGCCAGAATTTTCTGGGAAATAAACGGAATTGAATTGAATTTAATTCACGTACAATCGCTGAGCTTGCAATCGTGACTATGACAACCGGGTGTGTGGTCATCAAACTGAAGGTTTCCATTTCTGGTCACAGTTCGTGCATTTGCAGTTGTTAAAAGCCTGCTGATGGGATTGCATTCTGGCGGTTAATGATTCCCATTTAATGATTTTTGGTCCGAATAAAATTCAAAAGTGCTGTTTATTTTCTGTATATGCTATTTGGCTGTCTAGGTGGATGCCATATTAATTTGTGAATGGTGGCACACCACTTCGCATCAGGCCTCCGCAGTACAGCAGCCGCATAAACTTTCCCTGTTAATTCACACTGTTAAAACATACTGGCAGTCTGAAATATCTATTCAGTTACTTTACTAATTGCTTAAAAAAAACTGTTATGCATTATTAATATTGCTCTGATCTTGCATCCTTGATTGGACAAGAAAGCTGTAGCTTTTACACTGCTGCAAAATACTTGTGACATGGAGTATAGGCACTACATCCAGTTTGTGCTTGGCAGTTTAGCAAAAGGCATCGTTTGCCTTTCTAGGACAGTGCAGAATGCAAGGTTATACAATCAAAGCGGCACTGTCTTTTTTTGATGCAAGGGAGGCATCAACACAGAAAACAAGAAAGGGTAATCACTGTTCCAAAGAATTTCAATTGTAGTTACAGAATCATGTGGCAATCCGGCTCCAAGGTATGCAAAGGTTGGAACAGAAAAACAAAGGCAGAACCCCTTTAAAATCTTGTGACAACTGGTCATGCTACTGATGCACTTTCTTGCTCACCACGCTATAGGCTGGTACCGGCATAAAACAAGCACCCGCTTACAACAAAAGCTGTAGCTTAAAGCAACAGGACTCGGTTCCCATGAATTTCTCTGAAAGAACCAAATAAAGCGTAGGAGAGTGTTTTTTCTTGAGTTTATGCAGTCAATTGAAGGAAAATTAGTAGTGTAATGATTTCGTTATCTGAAATATAATTTATTAGAAAATAGAACAAAAGACAACCACATGCCTTCAGCGAAATCAGAACTCACGACCTCGGTATCTATCATACGCTGTTCAAGCAGCTGTTCTACCACCATTCAACCTTGTTCCATGACACTTTCAGTATTACAAGGAATTCCATGTCCGCTGCTATAGTAGAGGGTGGCTCTGATGAAATCTTTCACTTGAGGCGACACGCAACATAAATGCACTCAAAATAAGAATGTTGAACAGCTGCCACTGTAGCTCAGTTGGTTGAGCACTGTATGCAACTTAAGAGGGTCGCCTGTTCGAATCCCATAAGTGGTGTGTGATTTTTTCTTCTATTTTTTCATCGTTTATCCTTCAGGCAAAAGATAATCGCACTACTAATTTCCTTTTGAACACTGCAAATTAAAAAAACAATCTCCTGATTTCTTTGGTTTCAATGACTGTTGCTTCATTCGTATGTGCGCTGTAACGAGTTCTTTCTTTCCTTGAGATCTAACCTTGTCTCCTCAAAAGAATGGCAAGGACAGATTCCAGTGTTTTCAAAAACAAGATATAAATGCATTACAGCAAAAAAAAGGCATTTAGGTTGGCTCAGGTAAGCGAGTCAGCCCCAATCAAATACCAAAAATTGTTACCAGCTCACATGCCAGTTTTATTATCAATTGTGCAAGAAGTGGATGCGGAGATGATAGAAAAAAATTGAGATTGACGAAACTCACAAATAATTGCCCGGGTCGTTCAGGCGACACGGGTCGAAGGGACACTAGAGGACCAGGACCACAGGAGAAGGCGCCAAAGACAGGGCATGCGGTCGGGGCTGGCTCACGAGCCTCTTCCTCTTTTCCGTCGATCGGCACACCGCTGGTTGAGGATGACGTTAAGTGGATAACGCACATCTTAAGAGGACGAAGAAGAACACACACGACAATATGTACTGAGCTTGTACAGTGCAGGCTTCACTCTGATTAGAAAAAAGAAAAAAGGCTCTGCTGTTGTAAACACCATCATTAGGTGTGTCAAGTGCACTGTAAGATAGAGGCCACCCTATCCTAGCAAACATTGCAACAGCCCAACTCTCTTCTGCCCTTCACATTTCCCATCCCTTGGTGTCCCATTACAATTTTTGCCATCATACCATATTGCCTTTATTACCATTACCAGAGCAATTGGTTACCTGGCTTGTGTATTACGTTTTTCCAATGTCCAATTCTGCAATTTAAGTTTTTGCCAAGATATTGCTAATTTACATTTTTCTCTAATTTAAGCAACCCTTTTATCTCTCGGTGTTGGCGCTCAACTTCCCTTTCTATTGTTTAAGGTGTGGTAACTGAAAATTTCAACAGAGTAAAAACCGGCCTTCAAAACCTTTGTGCAACTGCGGCTCAATCGTGCAGTCGCAAAAAATTTATATGAATTGAGAAACTAAGGAGTGGACAATATGAGTTGTGTTATTATTTTCACGCATTATGCCTTGCATGCTATTTTCACAGGTGAGGATCAGGTAACAGCAGATCTGTTGAAGGACGGAGGGCACATCGTGCTAGAAAAACTAGCCACCCTGTATACGCAATGCCTTATGACCCCGAGCGTACTGGAAGCTTGAAAAAATGCTTACATTGTCTTAATTCATAAGAAAGGAGATGCCAAGGACTTGAGAAATTACAGACCGATCAGCTTACTGTCCGTTGCCTACAAGGTACTTACTAAGGAAATCACTACTAGAATCAGGGCAACCTTAGACTTTAATCAACCAATAGATCAGGCAGGCTTTTGCAAAGGATGTTCCACAATAGATCATATTCACACTATCACTCAGATCATAGAGAAATGCACAGAATATAACCAACACCTATATATAGCCTTCATTGATTATCAGAAAACATATGACCCAGTGGAAACCTCAGCAGTCATACAGGCATTGCTGAATCAGGGTGTAAAAGCCCCTTATGTCAAAATACTGGAGGATGTATATAGCAACTGCACAGCTACCATAGTCCGAGTCAGCAATAAAATTCCAATAAGGAAGGGCGTCGGTCAAGGAGACACGATCTCGCCAATGCTATTCACCGCATGTTTACAAAAAGTACTCCGAAGCCTGAATTGGGAACAGTTGGGGATAAGAGTTATTGAAGAATACCTAAATAATCTGCGATTCGCTGATGACATTGCCTTGCTGAGTCACTCAGAAGGTGAACTGCAAATCATGATCAATGAGTTCGACAGGCAGAGCAGAATGGTGGGTCTAAAAATTAACAGGCAGAAAACCAAAATAATGTTCAACTGTCTAGCAAGGAAACAGCAGCTCACAACTTGCAGCGAGGTGCTGGAAGTGGTAAAGGGATACGTCTCCTTAGGGCAGGTAGTGACAGCTGATCCGGATCTTGAGAGGGAAATAACTAGAAGGATAAGAATGGGGCAGAGCGCATATGGCAGGTTCTCTCAAACCATGATTGGTAGTTTACCAATTTCCCTCAAGAGAAAAGTGCACAACGGGTGTATCTTACCGGTCCTCACCTACGGGGCAGAAACGTGGAGGCTAACGAAAAGGGTTCAGCTTAAGCTAAGGTCAACGCAGCGAGCCAAGGAAAGAAAAATGATAGGTGTAACGTTAAGGGACCGGAAGTGAGCAGAGTGGATGAGGGAACAAAAGCGGGTTAATGACTGCCTAGTCGAAATCAAGAGGAAGAAATGGGCTTGGCCAGGGCATCTAATGCGAAGGCAAAATAACCGCCAGCACCGTCTGCCAAGCAAGGTATCTAACCTTTTGCATCCAAAAGAAGCAGGCGCCTCCGGAGGTGCGACGCGTATTTGGACAAACGGAGAGGTCATGGGGTCATGTGAGACGCATCTGCAAGATTATGAAATCGGAATACTGGAATCAGGCTAGGTTGCTGGAAGATTGTCTCAAGGTACTTGTGAATGAGAGCACTGAACCTTCAGGGAAAGCTCGTCGCCTCGCCGAGTACAAGAAGTTGGCCGCTATTTCTACAGATTTCCAGTGGCGCCATGTAGTCTCAAACCTGCCTCGTAAGGAAAAAAGTCAGTGAGAAGCGGCAGGCGCAGTCACCATTCTGGGGGACGTGCCATTACCCGACAGCGTCAGAACTCTGCAAAATGGTGCTAAATTCAGCTATGGACCACATACAAGCCGACCACAACTTCTAGAACTTGTGAGGAACGTAGCCACCGGGGCATCTGTAACCAACAAAGTGAGAGTGATTGGTGATGGCGTCGACTGCCTCGTGCGGAATGCTGATTCTGGACCAAGAAGAAGGCCTCCCATTTTGAAGACGGCAAAGGCGATTCAGCGTAGCGGTGCCACCGTACTCCAGGCTGACAAGGAAGGGGGATTTGTCGTGATGCCTGAATCGCTTTTCAAAGACAAAGCGCATGCAGCATTAAGCAAGAATTTTAAGCAACTAAAGTTTCAACCAAAGAAACAGAAATCCACTGCTGTGCAGATGCTACGGACACTCTCCCTCGACAGGATGAAAAGAGAAGTAGAAAACTCAAAGAAAAACTTCCTGGAAGTATTCTTTTTGGGTAAAACCGATAAACCTGATTGCCTCCTAAGGACCATTGTTTCTGAAAGAGGGACCTGGCAGGCTACAGTCAGCAAGTATCTACAGCAACAACTCAAGCGCCTGACCCTCGATGATCCTTTTCTAGTCAAAAGTTCCACAGAGGCCATCACTGCTTTTCAAGACCTTCACTCTGCCACCTCAGCGTTTTCCATAGACGTCGAGGATCTATATTACTCTGTTCCACATGAAAACCTTCTAGAAACGGTTCGGGAGAAGATTTCCAGCACAGATGAGATAAGTTTTCAAAATTACACTGGAATCAGTACGGACAACTTCATCACCTTGCTGGAATTCTACCTGCAATCGACAGCCATATCCTTCGAAGATAAATTTTATGTGCAGAAAGATGGCATTTGCATAGGCTCTGCAGTCGCACCGGTGCTCTGTGACATATACCTATCTGCCGTGGACAACCGTATCCAGAAAAACCTGACAGGGACGGCCGTACTCAAAATTATGAGGTATGTGGACGATTACCTGGTCATACTGAACGCTGCTCCGTCAGAAGGCAGTATTGAAGGTTTGGTGCCAGAGATTGTTAAGCTGTTCACCACTGAGTCTAGAGGCTTGAAGTTCACCTGGGAAATCCCTCAAGGCAACTGTATCCAGTTTTTAGATCTGCAGATAAACTTTGGTCAACCCGATTGCAATCTGTGTTACAAGTACAGCCCACGTACGAGGAAAAGTCTGCTTCCTTATGAAAGCGCCCATTCTAAATTGATAAAACGTGGGATTGTAGGAACACTTCTTCAAGCAGCGCTCAACAAAAGCTGCCCGCACTTTATGGAAGACAGTTTTGGAAACCAAATTGCCCGTCTCGAGAAAGCAGGGTACCCCACTGACGTCATCAGCAGTGTCACAGTCAGTCTTCTACAGAAGGTAAAAGAAGGCAACAAGAAGACTTCGAGCCCCCCAATCCCAAGACAGAGCATGAAGATCATACCATATATCCATAGAATTTCCCACAACTTGAAAAAGATAGGCCATAGATATGACGTAAAGGTTCTTTTTTCCGCCCCCAGTAAGCTTTCTAGTATTTGTACTGTCCTGTCTAAGAAGCGAGAGTCATGTGAAAAGAAGCACGATTATCATTACGTCCAATGCGCCACCAACGTCGTGTATCGAATTCCGTTAACCTGTGGTTGCGTATATATCGGACAAACGGGAAAGTGCGTCAACGAGAGACTGCGGGAGCATGAGAGGACAATAAAAAACAATGAAAGATGCCGCCTACCAGAGCAAACTGTGGATCATGGTTGCAAGCCCATATTTACCAATACCACCATTCTGGCCAATGCTAAGACCAAACTTCGGAGAGAAATAATTGAGGCTTTTCATATTGCTAACACCGGTGACGAATGCGTTAGTACTGCTTCAGTTGTTCTCCTCGACAAAGAGATAACATTCTTAGATGGACATGTGTAAATTCGATGTCCTCTAGGTTGCTTTACGTCGGTGAAACTCGGTGCTGTTATCTCTGTGGCTTAATGTGTTTAGCGTTTCACACTCGCTTTTTTGACACTGCTTTTGCAACGAGGATAGTTACCCGTTGACATGTATCACTTTTATGTTTGACTGCTTTTGTTATGGCTTTTTTGACACTGCTTTGCTAAGATATCTCATGTTCCCCGCGTTCATTGTTCACCTCATGATTCTTCAGTCTCTCTTTTTTGGTTTTATGTTTTGATTGTTATGGAGTATCATATCAGTTTGACAGAATGATATCTGGTTGTACCCTTGGCGGCGGCTTGCTGGTATTAACAGCGCACGTGGTTTATCTTTCTTTTGGTTTTGTAATCTTTCCGTTGGCTAACACTGGTATATATTCAAGTTGCCTGCTCTTAATAAACTAGTTGGAAGTTGCGCTCTGTTCTTGTCGTATGTGTTACTTTGTTGTGTCCTGTTTTCTTTGCGCAAGTGCATTATTTGTTAAACATAACCGGTGGTCCTTAAGAGTAACTTTTATTTATTTTATTTATTTAACAAATACTGCAGGCCCTAAGTGGGCCATAGCAGGAGGGGGAAAAAAATACAGCATTGTGAATATCAATTCATCGCGCGAAACATAAGTAAGTAAAATACACTGAGACATGTTCAACTCTTACAATAAAACAATAAAACATGCATAAATACGAAACACGACTATGAGGTAGATGACAACTATTTGTCAATGGAATCAATAGACATGATGACACCAGAAGGCAGCTGGTTCCATTCCTCGATAGTGCGTGGATAAAAAGAATATTTAAAGGAATTCATTTTAGTTTGATACGACATTAAGAAATGTGCATAATGATGTCTTGTGGGACGAATTGCAAGGGATGCAAGGTTAAGGTCGGAACTCATGGCGAGTTTGTTGTTTTTCAGCTGAAATAGAAATTTTAGTCTCTGGATTTTTCTACGTATTTGCAGTAGTGGGATGGCATTTTCTTTCATTAAAATGGAAGGAGGGTCAGATGTGCGATATTTAGAAAAGATGAAGCGCACGGCTCTCCGCTGTACAGCCTCCAATGCCTCAATATTCTTTTTGGTATAAGGGTTCCAGACTGTGCAAGCATACTCTAGTTTTGGTGTTATGAGGCTATCTGTATGTAACTGGTATGCTAACTGCTTGATCCGGGAAGGAACGTTTTTAAGTTTGTGGCGAAGAAGTCCAAGTTTTCTGTAGGAGGATGAGCATGTATTGGCAATATGACTGTTCCAACTTAGATTACTAGTTATGGTAGCAATGAGGTATTTATATTCCTTAACTTCTATAAGAGGATGCGATGGGAGGGTGTAAGGAAATGAGTGTACAATTTTTTTGTTGGGGATTTTCATAAAAACTGTTTTCGCAGAATTAAGCTGCATGTCCCAACTACTGCACCATGTGTTAATTTTCTGGAGGCTAGAGTTAAGGAGGATTTGGTCTTTAGGGCTGTTAAATTCGTTGAACAAAATGAAATCATCAGCAAAGAGCCTAATTTTTGACTGGTTCAGATATAAGAGTAATGATATCATTTATATATATCAGAAATAACAACAGGCCTAGCACACTACCTTGTGGAACACCTGAAGTAACTGGTAAAGAATTTGAATGATAACCGTCAGCGCTAACAAACTGTACACGGTTGGTGAGACATGACAAAACCCACGTGATTACAAATTTAGGAAGACCAATTAGTTCAAGTTTATATATTAGTTTAGCATGTGGCACAACATCAAAAGCTTTTTGAAAATCTAAAAAAATGGCATTGACCTGCCCCGAGTGGTTAAGGACTGTCGCAAAGCTGTAAATAACCGATGTTAATTGGGTCACAGTGGATAAGCCTTTCCTAAAACCATGTTGAACAGAAGAAAGTACACCATTGTCATCTAGAAATTTGGTTATGTAGTTAGCTAAAATATGTTCTGCCAATTTACAACCAGTGGAAGTGAGTGAAATGGGACGATAATTAGCAACAAGTGCCATGTCACCCTTTTTAGGCACAGGCACAACACAAGCTGTCCTCCAGTCAGAAGGCAGTCTTCCTGTTGCAAACGACGATGTGCAAAATATTATTGAAAGAAATTTAGAAATAACTTCTGCATAACGAAGCAAAAATATGTTGGGGATTTTATCCTGGACCAGAAGTGGACTTGTTTACGATTTAACAACAGTGAAGTTAATTCTGGCAGTGATACAATGTCTGGATAAGGAAAACAAAGTGCATCACTACGAAACCTACATGGATTTGGATTTGAGAATACACTATGGAAGTGCCTATTAAAGTGCCCAGCAATGGTAGTTTTGTCAACAAGGATGGCATCCTCATGCATAATTTGGTTAATGGGCTTTTTCTTTTCTGCTAAGTAGTAGTTCCAAAACTTTGGGGGGGGGGAGTCATGAGTAAGGTCCGGTAATGTATGCTCAAAGTAGTACCGTATTGCTTTCTGAATCTCTTCAGTAAGGTTCGATTTGAGAGTTTGAATTATGGATCGAGTGGATCCTCTTCGTTTCAACCGTTTAATTTTCCTCGTAAGATGCACTACGTTTCGACTGACCCAAGGATTTATCTGGTGCGTTTTCTTCTCCTTCGTAGGGAAAAAATTGTCTATGCAGTGGAAGCAAATTTTTTTAAACCTTCCCCATAATTCATCAATGTCACAACCATGAAAAAGTCAAGGCAATACTCAAAGTAATCCAGCACACTTTCGTCGTTTGCGTGTGAAAAATCCTTGAAAAGAACTATTTTAGCGATAGGTTTTTTGTTCGCACCATGCACAGGAAATGAAACGTAGACCATACTGTGATCAGATAAGACACATTCTACCGACACTTAAAAATTTTGAATGGAACGACTTAAGAATACAAGATCAAGCACAGAGGCAGAATCACCTTGCACACGTGTTGGTTCTCTAACAACTTGTTGCAGGTCATGACAAAGCATTATATCACATAACTTATCAGCATGGGCACGAAAGCCTGAAAAAAGAGGTGGGTTCTCCCAGTCAGTTCCTGGCAGATTAAAGCCTCCCGCCAGTATGATTCTGTCAACCTTGAATTTGGACATATGATCAGCAAGGTCATTTAGGAATAGTACTGGTGAATCTGGAGGTCGATAAGCTGCCAAAATTTAGGTAGGACTGGCTGCAGCAGATTGCTTTGAAAGAAATACTTTTGTGGTCAGCAATTTCCTTTAGGTTGATAGCGCAACAGCCTTGTTTTACAAGAACCGCTCCCCCCCCTCTCCCCCCCCCCAGCCCCCCCCTCTTGAGAAGGCCTGTCACAACGGAATACTAGATAGCCAGGAGGAAAAATGTCTCTGTCATCAATGTCGTCTCATAGCCAGGTTTCCGTAATTACAGCAATATGCGGATCATATTCTAGTAATATAGCCTCAAGTTTTTCTGTTTTGTTTAGGACACTACGTCGTCCATTCATGTTTATTAGTCTGAGTTTTTGGTCACTGGGAGCCGCAAGTCAAGGAGTTTGTGAGCCGCTCTGATGGTCTAGCCTGCCAGCCTGCTGCTTGGAAGCCTGACCTGGCAGCTGCACTCGTGCATTCTTGGCATCATCCCGTGCATACAGTATTCCATCCATCAGCAGCTTATCGTTCAATAGAATTGCTTTTTTGCCTTCCTTTTTCTCTTGTTTGGCACTTTCCCGCAAGAGCTTGCGTTTTCTGAGTGTGTTGCGGGAGTAATCACTTTGCAGGGATATGTCTTCACCTTTAAGTTTGAAAGCATTCTTCAAAACTTTCTGCTTTTCATTGAAGTCCTGGAAAAAGATAATGACAGGTCATGTTTTCCCTGGCTTGCCAATCCTGTGGATTCTTCCTACAGAAGAACACGAGACGAGTTTTTCGGAAAAAATACCTTGAAGTACTTTTTGCTTAAGATCAACGTCGTTTTCATCGGGTTCTTCTTTTACTCCGAACACTAGCAGATTTGACCGTCTACTTCCATCTTCTAAATCATCAATCTTGTTCTGAAGAGAACGCACAGTTTGTTCAAGGGTGTCTATTCGATTTATATGTTGTTCAAATTCCAAAAATTTAGAGCACAGGTCATTGACTGTTTTTGAAGATTAGCCTGCTGATCCCTAAGGGCTGTTATTTCAGATGTTAGTTTGTCCTGACCTTGCACCAACTGCTCCAATAATTCGCGAGTGTTTGGTTTATCAGGGCCAGGATTCAACTCGACATCGCCACAGAGCAACAATCCGCACACAAGATACACATCAGAGGCAATTTCTAAGCACTTTTGTGGGCACGGAAAAACCAAAAGGAACAAGCAATCACTCTTAATGCTAGAGTAATATCCACAAACCTGCACAAGGCAGAAGGAGGGCCTGTTAGGCGAGATGCCCACAGTCGATGTGCCGCGCCCACTGAAGAGGAATTCTTGCGGGACGTCTTTTAAAGCAGGATCTGTTGATGTCACGTGGTAGTTCGGCGGTAGCGCTCCAGTCGTGAAGTTAACGGTAACGGTGCATCATCAGCGGTAACGGATGCCAGAGACACGTGTCGACAGCTTGTGCGTCAAAGTTGCCTGGCGATCCAGTAAGGAAAAGCACGAGAACCTGCACAAGGCAGAAGAAGGGCCTGTTAGGCGACATGCCCACAGTCGATGCGCCGCGCCCATTGGAGTGGATTCCAAGAGAACGCAGGCATAGCAGGGGGCGGCAGAAAGCTAGGTGGGCAGATGAGATTAAGAAGTTTGCGGCATACAGTGGCTGCAGCTGGCAAAGGACAGGGTTAATTGAAGAGACATGGGAGGGGCCTTTGCCCTGTAGTAATTGCACGTAGTCTGGCTGATGATGACGTTATTTTCACCATGAAGACATGCTCTATGTATTTGGATAGGTCAGCGGTCTAAATTGGGCTGACATTCAGGTCATGATTTGAAGCGCCAATCCATGCTCAGGCTCAGATCAAGGTCTGTGTTTTCGTGGTGATGGTGAGTACTTTTTTTTTTCATCTACCGTTTGCTGACAGTGGAGGGGAGGAATGATCTAATCCTTCAACCAAGGACGTTTGAGGGTGACGCAGCTCGACGATGTCTGAGGGCAACCAAAGAAGATTCATCAGGAGAGGAAGACTGCGGTTTCTCCCTTCCCCTTTGCTTGTTTACATGGGTGCGGTAACGAGCCATGGTGGGGATGTCTCAACCTTTGATTGAGCTCTACGAGGAGGTGGCTGTCTCATGTTGAGCATGTCGGTTGGCGCGGGGGCGTGCTACTTGGGCGCTTTAGTGTGCCCGTGTGCTTCTTGAGTTGAAAAAAGCGAGTGAGCTGAAATGAGCCGTGAAGCGAGATTGATGAGCCCAAATGAGTCAAGAGTCGAATATGCATATTAATCCAAGTAGATCTATTGCCTTGAGTGCAACTAATAAAAAAACTCCGCTAGTTTTCTTTTATAGTATTAAAATAATTCTGATCTAAAAGTGCAACAAACTAAAATATTTAGGCAAAACAATTACTGACACTTTACACGAAGAGAACACATTGATTATGCACGTGGTTTAGCTCAAAGAAAACTGCGATTCCTAAAATGCAAACTGAAAAATGCAACACCAGATGCCAAGTTTGAAGCATATAATAATGTAGTGCAACCAAAGTTAGGGCATGCAAGCATAATATGGGACCGACATTTCCCATACGAGATCAATAAACTTGAGAAAGTGTAAAGGTTAGCTTTAAGATTTATATTTTTCACTAGCCGCAACGCACAGTGAGTGACAGCTCTACGCATCTAAGCTCAACATCCCAAACTAGCCACACATAGCAAAATAGCCCGTCTCAAGTTTCTTTATATGCTCTGTGAGTATAAGTTTAGCTTAGACGCTACTCTATATATCCAACCGCCAGGCAGATTATCTCCCAGTACTAATCACCCATTTGCCACTATACACTAAGAGTTGACCTCTTCAAGTACTTTCCACCGAAAAACCATTGTCAAGTTCAATAATCTAGATCTAAAGTTTTTACGACACCAATTTTTCCGAGAATTAAGAAAAAAAAAAGATTTGTGCTTCTTTTTGTAATATGCCGTTGTTCTGAATTTTTTATGCCACCCTTTAGCAGCCTGTAAGGGGCTTACATTATTCTAAAAAAAAACTAACAAATGCATTAATTGCTCTTAGCCACCCTGTTCTACACACAGTACAATCTCAAGTCAGCAGAAATGGTGCAAGAATGACCAGCCTGGAAATATGGAGTGGTAAGGGGCATTTTGCTTGCCAGGCAGTGCTGATAAGATTGCTAGAGTGAATCTACTTCTTTCAGGTCATATTTCATAATGACGTTACCTTTTTATTGTTCAATACTAAGTTTGTTTAAATGCTGATGCATTAGGCAGATTTAAGGCAAGGTTTGAAGGTCTTCCTCCCACAGAAAATTTTTAGCAATAAACTACAAGAAAAGTAAGGGAAAGCAGCACATAGAAATAGGACAACACAGGGATGACACACCCAGGCAGTACCATGTCTTGCCTCTTTGCTATACTGTTTTTGTGACGTTTTCAAGTTTATGGTTCACGAACTAGCAAAACTTTGGATTGTTATGAAGTTCATAAACTGCACTGAGTGCCTTTTTTTCACCACCAGTAAGAAACAAAGAAATGCACTTTGCACAAAACACTATGCCTTTCTGTGCTGTTCATAACTGCGCCACTGGCTTCATTATTGCTGTAGAACACCATTTGTGCTGATTGTATTGTTGTGCGACGGAAGAATAAATGCACACATTTCGCATCAATATACTTACTGCCACCTGCTGGTATGTGCCACTGTTGCTGTACCTAAGGGGACATAAACTGGCAATTGAAGGCCTCCGGTCACAATCACATCCTGCTTCAAGAAAATCATTATTATTAGTGAGATTACGTTAACTACAGGACAAAGGCTTCTCCTAATTATTGTCAATTACCCCTATCCAGCGCTAGAAATGGCCACCTAATCCCTTTAAACTTCCAAACCTTAACTCTCCATGCTACTTACTGCCGCCTTTGACTGCATTTCCCCTCCTTTGGAATCCATTCTGTTAATCTAGCCGACCATCAGTTAAATTGCATGTCCCACCAAGGTCCACCTTTTCCTCGATTTCTACCAGAATAGAAAAAGAACAGTGTTCTTTGACCCTGACTGTCATCTTTCTCTCTCACAAGGTTACCCCGTCGTTTTCCTTTCCATAACACCTCATGTGGTGTCCTCAATTGTTTTTTGCTATGGTAAGACACAACTTAAAAAAAAAAAGGTTAGTAACAATGTGCTATGATCTGCAGCATCCTGTGCGACTCTACTGACCAATTGCAACAGTAAATGGAATCAGCTGCCTCATGTTTGACTGCGTTCAATAAGCCAGAGGCCTCAATATTCTAGAGCTTATAACTTCATCTGGTGGTTAGCTTCTTGTTTAGGTAACAAGAAAAGTTTTAGCAATGGGAAATTTTTGTCGTGGGGGAATTATGTGCGGCGGTCCTGACCGTGAGCGGAGCTTAACTGCAGACTTAAATTGTATTGACTATAGTCTTTAAGTTTCAGCTCCAGAGGTAGGAACTGCAAGAATGTAGCTGTTACAGGCTTCTCTTTTGAGGAATATCAGTAAGCCACTCTTCATATCTTGAAACTGCCTGCAAAACAAACTATATAGCAATGTAACCAAAATTAATGGCCAGCACTGATTAGTTGTGCTGAAGGGTCAACGTCTTTAGTATAGGACAAAATCTCTCAAGGCATGACAGTTGACCTATGTTTAAATAACCTAGTGGGATGGTAAACTGTGCTGCTAAGATAGGAGATTACCACTGCAAACGCATTCGGCTTCAGTGCACAAGAATTGTCAGGCCAAGTAAGCACAAGATTCTCGTCATGCACTGTACTTTAATTCGCTCTGTTCCAGAGTGCAGCAGTATCCCTGCCAACATGTGGATGCAAACTTGCAAGCAAAAATAAAAATAGCAGCTGTGAGCCTGATCACCACTGCGCTTGCATTCCATAACAACAGTATGTCCTTCAAAAGAGAAAAATACATTTTGAAACAGAACACACACTACTAAACACTCAAAATATTTGTAGATGGCACATGAGACATCAAAACAAAAAACAAATATATTCAAAGCTGAAAAATGAGACTTTTCATGTGCATTCCAAAGTTAGCTACATCTGATGCAATTAGTCTAATGACCAGATCTTAAATTTAATTAGAAATATCAGCTGCGCCAGATCTTTGCAACACCACAACAAATGAAATCAGTACAGGCTAAACAACTGCCATACAAAGACGATGAACAGAAGTGTATTGCAGAGAAAGAAAAAATTCTTGACAATAGATGTTGCATTTTAAATCAAATGCACGAAAGTATTAGCCAAATACAGATGCAAGCCATACAGATCGAAGCACTGTTGCCCAAGCTTGGCACTTCTATCGGATTCTTTCTATCAGATTATGTTAGACACAGTCTGGACCTGTGAAACTAAAGGACATCAAAATTCAAACCAAACTATAAAGTCATAAAACTGCTGTTGATTTTGCCATGTAGTGAACAGTATGAAGATAACATAATAAACGTTGATTATTTTCAACTCTCTCATACTGGAAATAAGAACGTGGAAACATTGAACACACAAAAAACAGGTCTTTAGAACCACTAGACACGGGCCGAACACAATTCACAACACGGCAGAAAAATGCATGCACTGAACATAAGTGACAGAGTCTGAGTGTTCCACAGTTGGTTCAAATGCCCAGCTTTGATGGCAAACTTTTGTTTTGAAAACAAAAGCTCGAAACCCTGCCATTCCTCCCAGGATCCACATGCAGAAATCTGCAACAAGAAAACCTTAGTGCAGTGCTCAATCTCCCTGAAAATAGACCTCGTGATAAAACCAAATAAGCAGAAGTGTTGTCTCTGAAAGCACAAACTAAATGCATTTATTTTTGGGCAGTCATTAGAGGTAATCAGTCCATGTGATAGACTGTTAAACACAGAAACATAGCTGACAGCTAAAGGACTTCTTAATGAAATAAGCATATGAATTGCAGAATGACACTGCTATACAGTGACAATATGATTTCATATATCAACGAGGTGCAGTGCTGTGTAAACATGTCCAGCATTTAAGGAAATAATGAATTATGACAAATTACAATGCAATTTTCAAGACTGGAAATAAAGAATGCCTACATGCCACTGTTGTCACAATCCTGTTATTTTAGAGTGCTTAACAAGAAACTGCAAGCATTGGCTTTGCCTCTCCAGTATAGCTTTTCAGGTCTGAAAATGGAATTGTTTGCACTTATTTTGACATTCAGCTGGCCACACAGTCTTGTCACTTTTAGCAGCAAAACGAAACAGGCGACTAAAAAATGTCACTGACAACCAGGCAAAAGTAACAATCACTCATCTATACATGGCTTGCACGTGACATGCCAAGTGCCACTATGAAGACAGCTGCATAGCTTCCACCATGCTACGACAGTGTGGGTGGTGACAATCGTACTAGATGGGTGCGGAAATATTAGACATATTTCTGGTCCTCGAACATGGTGGTTGCTGCAACGTAAGTGCAAGCCATGTATGTGTAAAAAATGCAGGTAATGGATCAAAAAGAGGTCGTGTGGCCAGCTTTTTGATCTACAACAATTTTGCAGGACAAAATTTGACTTCCCTTCAACTGCGTAAATTGGCTCAACCGGCACTTCACTCAACAACAAAACGGACCTTGAATACATTGCCCTTGACAAAACCGCCTTGCATCATTTTTGCAACTGGCACACACTTGTCGATGCCGACGCTGTCATTCTCTTTCTGCTTCGGTCGCTTCAAACTCGTGTTGGCAGCGTTCTGCATTTCCTCAACATTCATCTCATCGCTGAAACTGAACGTCAAGTCTCTGTAGCGGTGCCTCGAGTGCAGCAGCACGAAAGAGCACTTGCGGTTGAACGGCCACTGAAGAGACGTGTCGTTGGGGCCTTTCAGGATCCTCATGTAGAGCCCGAGAAAGAGTGCCGGGCCACCCAAATCGTGGAACTTTCCTTCGAGCTTCACCCTGTACCCGTTTTCGCCGACAATGAGTGGCTGGCTCGTAAAAACCTGCATAGGCGCATTGCGGTACTTCCGGAAGGGCTTGACCTCCCAGTCGAATGTGAAGAACGCCTGTGGAGTCGCGCTGGGCTCTGCTTTGGCTGCATCAGATGCGGACTCGGCTGCCTGTTGCTCGGACACCCCGTTTTCCCTGTTCGCCGGAGGCTCGGAGGGTGACTGGTCCCGCGACGATGTAGACGGCGTGTCAGCGGCTGTCGCGTCGCCGTTGACAACAGGCGTCGCGGCGTCTTCGGAGGGTGACGAAGAAGCAGCCGACTCGACATCAGTGTGTTCCTCCTCCTGTGCGGTAGTGTCTACGGTAGTAGTGTCCACAGTGGTCGTGTCCGGCCTAGAATCGGCAGTCGCGTTCGCCGTCGTGTCGACTTGGTTGCCGACCGCTGACGTGGTTCTGCTACTCCTGCTTACGCGCAGCACATCTTCGAGACGGTTCGTCCTCGTCAGGACGACGTTCTCGAGATTCTCAATCTTGCTCAGAATCGTGGACAGGTAGTTGTCCGCGTCAGACCCGCCTCCGACGGCGCTCGGGCCGGCCGGCGTTCGCGCCATCTCCGACGCCAGTACGTCGGTCAGGCAGCCGCTCCGCAGGTGGGCCAAGACGTTGATTCTGGCGATGGGCTTCTTACACGAGCGGCAGTGCACGACGTGGTGGCTGCATTCAGAGTAGTAGTGCTCGACCATTTCGGACACAGGCCCGATGTAGTTGCACCCGAACGCTTTGTTGAGACAAAAGGACTTGCAGCCGCTCACGTACCCTTGCGACGAAGAGTCGCGGCTGACTCGTTCATGCTCGAAAGCCTGCTTGTCGAATGGACACGCGACGACGGGCGAATTGAGCATCAACTCGTTCATGCACGTCGGACAGAAAACGTGGCCGCACTCGAGACTGAATATCATGTCGGGAAGGATACCGCAGACGCTGCAGATGCGGTACACGGGCATGGGCAGCAGGAACTCTATCGTCTTCCAGTCTATTTTGGCCGAAAAGCCAACGCATGTGTACGAATGGGTCGCCATTCTGCAACTCGACGTTTTTTGACAACTGCACAGTGCACTAACAGCGCGCACGCCCGCTTTGTTCGTTTGATCTCAGTTGTTTTTCCGCGGTGCGTTCTTAATTTCACGTGAAAACCAAGTTTGCAGCATCTATGACGTCATTCTACGTTAGCACGCAGGCATGAAGCGTGTTCTGTCTGCTTGTATCGCTTGATAGAATCGTCAAAAAAAAGATATTCGAACACGCTAGTGCTTTCGATTATGTTGCACATAGAGCTGTTTGGCCAGTAAAGCGGGCACAAATTGCAATAATAAAACTCAACTAACACCTATATGTAGAAAAAATTAGTGAATATACACAAAATTTAACCAGATTATTTTAGATGCGTTATTTCAACGTTCAAAAACTTGTACAATAAGTTTCGATTTCGTATGTTTGCCGTACTGGCACCGGATAAGCGAAAGCGGTTTATTGTTATTTTTTCCTCCTGAGCTCCTATAACACTGCTAACTGATGCCTGCTTCCAAAATTTATTGTTCAGTTTATTCAATGCCAACGCTAAAACGATATCTTCTGGAATTTCAGCGGAACTTGAGTTGTTCGCTATGATGCAGGGTCCAGAGCTCTTGATCATGAGCAAAGCCCATATGTACTGACCGCGGGTTTTGAGCACAGGCCGACTGAAAGAAAATGGGTACAGTGCAGTAGAAGAAAACATATTGGTATGATGTCTAGCCACCGTAATATCGGAGTGGTTAAAACGTTGACGGAAACACTTAATTAGGAGCGCCTTTACCAATATATGTACAAAAACAACACTTCGAACAAACTAAAGGAGTACAGACCTGAAATTTTGGTGGCATGTTTTCCCGTTTACAATGATGCGGAAGAAAATACTACGCATGAATCATTATTTGATATTCACATACGACAGCTAAATACTTTGCAATCCTATTTTTTCTGTCATGCTGTTTCGGTTTCGGCTTCAACAGCCAAACGATGGCTGTGTCGTCAAAGAGTGGTGTAAGTCATGCGAGTCAAGCAAAAACGTCCATGTAATTGCTGTTTCATCGTTTTAATGCCCTACAGCTGAATACAACCTTCCTCAGGAGTTAAATCACAACGAATGTGGAAGCAGCGATCATATTGCAGTTTTTTTTTAATGTGTCACGTAACCTGTTGAAACCGAAACAGCACGAGGAAAAAATGTGATTATGAATTATTTAGCGGTCGTAGGAGAATGCCTGGTGGTAATACATGTATAATAATGTCTTAGGCATCATTACGAACCAGAAAATGCGCACCTAAAGGTTAGGTGTTGATACTCCTTTAAGTTATAAGGGTTCCAAAAAATTGGCTATATATGTTTTCTTTTAACGAACTGCAGCTTTGCTGATATATTTAATGCTCGCGTATATCTGCAACACTTCAAAAACTAATCAACCTAATCAAATATGTACGCGGTGTGTGTATCTTCATGGCAGATGTTTTAATTTTTTTTTTCCTGCCTTAACCACTGAATCGCTTGCGATGAAACTATGCACGGAGCTCACACATCGCGGTGACTTTTGTTTCCCTCATGATGCAAACTTGTAATCGGCTGCGCCGAGATCGAAGAATTTTTTCTAATGATGCGCCAACCGTTCTTGACAACCATTGTTTGCATTTTTGCTCGCTACTTGTATATGTAAGTTGCATGTGGCCTGCTGCTCTGCAATGTAGGGGCCGAGGGGCATATCAAGCTACAATGTCTGGCTTTTTTCCCTCGACCCTCACCATGTGTACATGGGAAAATAAATTGAATTGAAATTGAAAAACAACCAACGCCAAGTTGCCGACAAAGGGTGATCTGTTGTCTGCGGGATAAAGCGCCCCAACGCGAAAGGCGCCGAGGCGCGCTTTGCAAAGTGCGAGTCCTTCGATAGCAACCCTGCGTTGGATGGTTCCGGTTCGTTGATCTCGCCGCAGACGATTACAGGTTGGCATCACGCGCTGCCGAACCATACCACGCACCGTTGTTACACTTACTACGAAGCAAAAGTTACCACAATGTGCCCGTTCTGTGCGCAGTTTAACCTCAAACGAGCCAGCGGGGTCAAAGCGGGAGAAGGTCATCAAATAAAAACTGCGTTTTTTTTGTTCACACAACGATAAAGTTTCACTAAGCACTACACTTTGAACAAGATTTTACAGCAGCTGTCACTGCAGCGAAGCGCTTTGAATAATTGCTGTCTAACTTGTATGAGCAGGTTTCTGCCACAGGGACGGGATGGCAAGCAGTTACGGCAGAGCGCAGGAAGAGGTTTCAAAATTGGGCGGGTAAAGTTAGTTGCTCCAGCACTCACAAGAGGCCACTAAGTGCTGTAAAAAAAGAACGACGATTATATTCCGACAAACAATATTCATTTTGTTGCTATTGAAAAAGTAGGTGCAGTATTGCAAATAACAGTTTCTTGTGAGTAGACGTAATAAATTTAGTCAGGTCAACGATTACGACAAAATGAAGAGGATTTAAAAGCAGTTCTTCATAACTTGCAGGCGGCACTGTCACGAGTTTGAGGCACTACATTGTGACTATAAATACAAGAACGAAAGTTCTCAGGCTGTACTTCCAAAGTACATATACTAAAATTGGAACGATACAGAGAAGATTAGCATGGCCCCTGCGCAAGGATGACACGCAAAATCGTGAAGCGTTCCACATTTTTTTTCTACATTAATAAAAAACCCGGCCTTCAGGTTGTGATGGCAGAAGTACAGTGTCACTGTGCTCACAATCCTTTAACGCCGAGTTCAATACTTTCACAAGCTTCAAGTGATGAAAATATTTATTTAAAGCGTTTTCGACTCTGTGCGAGCAGCATCAAAAATCAGAATTAAAGGCAGCAATTAGAAGGGACAAATATGCAATTTTTTTTCAAAGTTTCGCATCACCGTATGTGTGTGTGTGTGAAAAACTTTATTTCAGGAAGGAAGCTTGAGGTAGCCGGAGCAACCTTTCGCAATCTCTAGGTGGGCTCCTCATTACAGGAGCCCATTGGCGACCGCCGCGACTCGGGCTCGGTGGACCAGGGCCTTCTGGCTTGCCAGGTCCGAGCAGCCGAGCAGGGCTGCCTCCCAGTCCTCCCGGGTGGGGTTGGGTTTGGGGGCGAGGTTCGGGGTTGACTGGCATGCCCACACCATGTGAAAGATGTCCGAAGACTTCTCCGCACAGTGTGGGCATTCTCCTGTACAGGCAGGATCAAAGTGTTTTAAAACTGCCGGGCACAGCAGCGTTTTGGTGTAAAGGCGGAGGAGTGTGCGTTCCTCCACCTTTGTGAGGCCCTTACAAGGCTTGTGATAAATTGCATGGCCGAATTGGAACGCATCACCGTACCCGGCTGGCAACCTCCTTTGTTGTAGGTCATGGGTAAAAAAAAAAAGCAGGCGATGGCAAAGCCGCAGCATATTAGGCCATGGTAGAGCACAAGAGTGCCCAGAGCCCACGTTACAGAATAATCCAGAGCATACAGTCGCGCAAGGCTATCAGCCCTACTTGCAGGCCAAGTGTGAGGAGGAAAGGCTATGTGCGCATGCTGCTGGCCTCGAGCGGGTTCACTGGGTAAGACTCGCTCTAGGTGGATGGATGGATGGAATTATGGAAGGCAGGAGCGTCCCCTTTGAAACGGGCAGTGGTTGTTGCCACTATGCTCATTTTTTCCCTTTATTTTTGTTTAACTCTGCTGTAAGTTAATAAAATTCGCCGTTTTCTTTAAAAAACGTCTTCCCACATTTTAAAACTTGTCACCTCTATGCTTTTGTGCCACCAATCCTCCAATCGCGTTTTGATAATTTCCACCGTAGATTTATTTACATGACTATAGTTATCTCTAAGCCCTAAGGCCTCAGGGAGAGTGACTGTGCCTTCATCGACATCGGGATGGATACCATCACATTTTAGAATGAGGTGTTCTATTGTTTCTACAGGTTTACCACACACAGCACACGTGTAATCTTCTTCGTTAAATTTCTTTTTGTAGCTGCGCGTTCTAAGACACCCTGACCTAGCTTCAAAGAGGAGGGCACTGCCTCTTGAGTTATCATAAAACGTTTCCTTCCTGCCTTTTCCAGCATCGATATAGTTCTACACTATGCTTCTTTTCCATTGAATCTATCCAATTTGTTTGCAATGCGAGCGCCTCATCATGGCCAGCGGCAAAACCAGGCGTGCCGCGAATCGATGAATATGAAAGAGGTGTATACATTGTTCTAGAACACTGGTACAGTGTCTATTCTAGGCACTGTAACACTGTATGTAAGGAGGTTTTAGGGGATGATGGTTATGATAGTGTGGCATAGCCCTTTGCAGCGGGCGGGCACAACATTTGTGCCCCAGCCGAAGTAAGAAAAGAAAAAGGAAAGGAAAAAATAAAATAAAGCACACACAATCAGAAATCACAACACATGGCGCACTCGACTACGTTATGTCTCGGTGTAGTCGTTGGTGCAGTCAGCGGAACAGCCTACTGCTATTACCGACGAGTCATCTGCCACCATCACTGTAGCCGGGTATGTAGCCGGGCCTTCGTGACGTACGCAAAACAGTGATGTACACCGCACACGGCTTTTGGAAGGAAGGAACAATAGGCCTCAGACGTTGCTGGCACATACCCACTACGGGGGAGTGGCCAAGACACAGACGGTTAATTGCTGGATACAGGAAAGTTTTGACGCGAAAAGGAGTGGTAATAGTATGTAGTCTGATAGATTGGAAGACGGAAGGACAGTGGTCCTGTTAACTAGGTGATAGCTGCACCGCGCTCTACCCATCGTCTTCCTCTTCGCCTGCCTATTCTTCGATGCGAGCGCCTCAACGTGGCGAGCGTCTCATTCATCGCCGCATGCCTACTTCAGCCAATCGCCGAGAAGCGGCGTTCGCAGCCTGGACTGTAAAGGGCTTCACCCTACAGTGGAAGGCAGCGGGGCTGACTTACCCAAGGCATTAGGGTTTAGTGATAGTGAAGGAAAAGTGGATTTTAAGAGGTTAGAAGTAACCAAGCGAAGGTTATCTGATTGGTGGCTAAAAGCAAGACACGAGTAAAATTTCACAAGACATGGCTAGGTGGCTTGAGCCACAGCCCGATGTAAAGGGTTCAGCCTACAGTGAACTAGAATACTATAGGTATTCTAGTTCACTATAGTTCAGCCGTATCCATCCATCCAAAAGTGCGACAGGCGGCGTCAAGGCGGACGGTGGTGGTGGTCGGATCCACTCATGGAGGAAGTTTTTTGTTCCTCCATGGACCGACTGACCTCGGCGCCGAAGTTCATTGCTGATTGCCCTTTGCGATCTGCCCTTTTCACAAGAAAAGGCTCCCTCTGGGGAGTCGCGAAAATTCGTCTGCTACGAGTTGAAAACTAACGCACGCAAATAGAGTGTGTGTTTGACATCTGCCGTCATCTGTCGCATACATCTGTCACTAACATGAACTGCGCGTGCGGAGTAGGAACTGGCGGTTTCATTTGCAACCAGTGGAGCCGAAGAGGCGCTCATGCGTAGAACGGCCTAGGCGGTCTTCGTTTGGCGTGCCACCTGAACGATTCTCCTGCCGAATCAGTTCTGAGGAACTACGATGGTCATGGTGTTCGGCTGTGTGGTAAATTTCTGCTCCAGTAAAGCGGGCGACGTTGTTGTGCTGCACGGTTTACCCCGCCATGAAACGCAGCAAACGGCATGGGTAAACTTAGTACGCGCCATGGACGCTTTCTTTGGACCCCACGTAACAACAGCACAATTTGCTCCCTTCATTTCCCGCCGGACTCGTACAACCTGAACTTTGCGCACTATAGAGCTCAATATGAACTACAACGCATTAACGCGTGACAGTGCCGAAACGTCCAAAACGCCAGGCTTCTATATCAACCTGCTAATTGCACGCGGCTTTGCATGCCCCCCTTGCCTTCTATTCTGATCAAATAACGCAGGTGAGTGTGGAGTCGGAATGCACGGTCGACTGCCAGTTTACCAGCCGACCGCTGTGACGACGTCAGAGTCTGCAAGTACTGTTACTTAAGTGTATTTGTCGCGTTTATTCTCGCTCGCACCTGAGCCCCGCCACGGTGGCTCAGTGGTTACGGCGCTCGGCTACTGATCAGGAGTTCCCGGGTTCGAACCCGACCGTGGCGGCTGCGTTTTTATGGAGGCAGAACGCTAAGGCGCCCTTGTGCTGTGCGATACCAGTGCACGTTAAAGATCCCCAGGTGATCGAAATTATTCCGGAGCCCTCCACTACGGCACCTCTTCTTCCTTTCTTCTTTCACTCCCTCCTTTATCCCTTCCCTTACGGCGTGGTTCAGGTGTCCAACGATATGTGAGACAGATACTGCGCCATTTCCTTTTCCCCAAAACCAATTATTATCACCTGAGCCCAGGGTGATTGTCGTAGTGCTTGTAGCTTTCTTGCTCGTCGTCCATCCGCGCATTCGAGGCGGTCGGCCCACTGTCAACTACGTAGCCTGACATGTACTAAGCGGTGTCGCCAAGAAAAATATAAATAAATATCGCTGCGCTATATAGCACTGGAGTTGCAGGCCTGCTGACCACAGTTGCAACACCACTTCAGAACTTTAGACGCACGGACATGAGGCGTCTCCGATGAAAACTCGCCAGTATGTTGCACATCCACCCGCCGCGGTGGCTCAGTGGTTAGGGCGCTCGACTACTGATCCGGAGTTCCCGGGTTCGAACCCGACCGTGGCGGCTGCGTTTTTATGGAGGCAGAACGCTAAGGCGCCCTTGTGCTGTGCGATGCCAGTGCGCGTTAAATATTCCCAGGTGATCGAAATTATTCCGGAGCCCTCCACTACGGCACCTCTTCTTCCTTTCTTCTTTCACTCCCTCCTTTATCCCTTCCCTTACGGCGTGGTTCAGGTGTCCAACGATATGTGAGACAGATACTGTGCCATTTCCTTTTCCCCAAAACCAATTATTATCACCTGAGCCCAGGGTGATTGTCGTAGTGCTTGTAGCTTTCTTGCTCGTCGTCCATCCGCGCATTCGAGGCGGTCGGCCCACTGTCAACTACGTAGCCTGACATGTACTAAGCGGTGTCGCTAAGAAAAATATAAATAAACATCGCTGCGCTATATAGCACTGGAGTTGCAGGCCTGCTGACCACAGTTGCAACACCACTTCAGAACTGTAGGCGCACGGACACGAGGCGTCTCCGCTGAAAACTCGCCAGTATGTTGCACATCCACCCGCCGCGGTGGCTCAGTGGTTAGGGCGCTCGACTACTGATCCGGAGCTCCAGGGTTCGAACCCGACCGCGGCGGCTGCGTTTTTATGGAGGAAAACCGCAAAGGCGCCCGTCTGCTGTGCGATGTCAGTGCACGTTAAAGATCCCCAGGTGGTAGAAATTATTCCGGAGCGCTCCACTACGGCACCTCTTCTTCATTTCTTCTTTCACTCCCTCCTTTATCCCTTCCCTTACGGCGCGGTTCAGGTATCCAACGATATATGAGACAGATACTGCGCCATTTCCTTTCCCCAAAAACCAATTATGTTGCACATCCGAGACCAAATGCAAATACTACATCTAGCGTCGACCCGCCGCGGTGGCTCAGTGGTTAGGGCGCTCGACTACTGATCCGGAGTTCCCGGGTTCGAACCCAACCGCGGCGGCTGCGTTTTATGGAGGAAAAACGCCAAGGCGCCCGTGTACTGTGCGATGTCAGTGCACGTTAAAAATCCCCACGTGGTCGAAATTATTCCGGAGCCCTCCACTACGGCACCTCTCTTCCTTTCTTCTTTCGCTCGCTCCTTTATCCCTTCCCTTACGGCGCGGTTCAGGTGTCCAACGATATATGAGACAGATACTGCGGCATTTCCTTTCCCCCCCAAAAAAACAATTATTATTATTACAGCTAGCGTCGCTGATGGCTGGCCGCTCGTGGAGACAGCATCGTGTAATCTTTTGACATGACACTGTTTCAAAGTCTCAGAGCCTAGTCTTCAATTTAAGTATTTCACACTAAATCTGCGTTTTTTATCGACCCGCCGCGGTGGCTCAGTGGTTAGGGCGCTCGGCTACTGATCAGGAGTTCCCGGGTTCGAACCCGACCGCGGCGGCTGCGTTTCGATGGAGGCAAAACGCTAAGGCGCCCGTGTGCTGTGCGATGTCAGTGCACGTTAAAGATCCCCAGGTGGTCGAAATTATTCCGGAGCCCTCCACTACGGCACCTCTTTCCTCCTTTCTTCTTTCACAACCTCCTTTATCCCTTCCCTTACGGCGCGGTTCAGGTGTCCAACGATATATGAGACAGATACTGCGCCATTTCCATTCCCCAAAAACCAATTATGTTGCACATCCGAGACCAAATGCAAATACTACAGCTAGCGTCGCAGGATGGCTGGCCGCTCGTGGAGACAGCATCGTGTAATCTTTTGACATGACACTGGATCAAAGTCTCAAAGCCTAGTCTTCAATTTCAGTATTTCTCACTAAATCTGCGTTCTTTGTTTCCGACCGCGGCGGCTGCGTTTCGATGGAGGCGAAACGCAAAGGTGCCCGTGTGCTGTGCGATGACAGTGCACGTTAAAGATCCCCAGGTGGTCGACATTATTCCGGAGCCCTCCACTACGGCACCTCTTTCTTCCTTTCTTATCTCAGTCCCTCCTTTATCCCTTCCCTTACGGCGCGGTTCAGGTGTCCGCAGAGATGTGAGCAGATACTGCGCCATTTCCTTTCCCCAACAGCCAATTTTCAAGTCTTTTTTTTTACGTGCATTGATATCACCTCGCCCTACAGACGTAACTGCAGCAAGCCCAAGTGCGCCTGTGCCAGGAAAGATAAGGGACTCTAGTGTACATTCAGGCTGCAAAGAAGTCGAGAACCAAGAACAAGATCATTTGGCACTATAAACAGATGGCGGAGAAAAGGAATCAGGTGTGTATTGATTCTTATCACTTTGCACGGAATAATTCCACTCCATTGATTGTTTAGTGAATGAAGCTGGACATGTACGGCTAGCAGGGGACCTGGTGGTAATTTGTTATATTTTCTGAAATATTTGGCACAAAAATATATTTTGAGTGTGAAAATCTAAACTGGGCCGCCTGAATTTTTCACCACCCACTCATATCGAGCCATTTTTATTTCCATTTTGCCACCAACAAAATGCGCTCGCTGTGCCTTGGTATTGAACCTGTGCTGAGTTCCAGAAGCACATTATGATTAAATGGACGCTTATGATATAATTGCTCTACAGAATGCCAGACTGAGTTCCATGCTGCTGACATGGTGCTGTTTGATAGCATAAACCAAGAGTGCTCTTCCCCAGTGCCGCTGGGTACCCACCGATGATACAATGGGCACACGTTTTCCCCTGGTCTGGTGCTTAGCTTATTAAGGGCGAAGTGCTTGGGAAATGGGTCTTTGACCCCACCTTCAGTAGAAGAAAATAAACTTGTGCCTTGACGCTCTTTGGCCACTGATGCCCTTGCGGCACAAAAATCCATCGTCATCATCATCACTGGTGCCTTTAGCGCCAGAGCCGTCAGCAGATTCTGAAGACGACCCTCATGATGAGACATACCTGCCCACACCGGACACAACAGGAGTGTAAGTGCTTGTGTTCTGTACTGTAACCTACTGTCAGCAGCAACGCAAAACTTAGTAGCAAGGGCAGCACAGACGTGACTGCAGATAGGTGATTTATCTGTGCTTGTAGCACATGCTTCACACAGCCTTATTGGGACAGTTCGCTGCATTACTCGTCTTAGCAGATATGTATTTCTCATAACCCTTTATCTAAATGTTACTAACCACTGCTGTTCAGTTTGCTATTTTATCATGCAGTGGTGTCCCTGCTCTTACTTGCTGCTACCTTCAGTGTTGTTATGCGAACGGAACCTTTTCCTGCCACTCTTGTTTAGGTGGGCATGCTTTATTGCAAATAACAATGAGAAAAGTTGGCCACTGAAGATAAAATCAGCCATATAAAGGAAGTGACCTACTGAGCTTGATTGCAGTAAGAACATGGTTGTTTAGTTCATCATTAAATGAGGCATTGTAGTTGCGTATATATGAGAAATGAGCTTGGAAATGGGGAAACACAAAGGTGCTCACAGCAGGAACTTTCTTGGTCAATGAGGAATGCCTTTAATGTGTGTCATCTCCCTGCTGAAGCTACATTGCAGGTATGGAAGTAATCATTTGTTATGTGCAGATGCACGTGCTTGCATTTTTCTTACCATCTTTCACTTTTCTCTTTTGACACCTACAGGATATTTCGAATTATTAGCTTTATTGAATACATAAATTATCTCCTCGAAAATCTTATGTAAAATTATAAAAGTATTGAAGAGTCGCACAGTATATCGAACTTCAAGTTTCCTGGTCATTCGATATATCGAACTGCGCGCTGCGCCCCTGCAACTGGCGCTTCCCCTAACAGTGCTCTTCGTTCACTTTTTGCATGTAGAGTCAGGTCGGCAGTGCGGCCTTGGACACCTGCTCGCAGCGCTATCGCTGTGAAAGCACGCGACAGTGAGAACATGAGGTGTGCTTGAGGGGGGCCTTCGGTCTCTCGTACTCATTTTCCAAGCGAGAATGCTGTCACGCAGTGAAGCCAGCCTACCTGGAGCCCAGCGCCGTCCCTCGCTGGTTGTGCTTTTAGTTACTGGCAGAGCTTCCACAAGACTCTGCATTGATACATGGCATGCAAGTAAAGGTTAGTTTTGCAATAGACATATTTAGACGCATAATGGAAAGAGGATGGTCTGTCACTAATCAGTGATTTTCAACTTTCTGGGCTGTGAAAAAAAAAAAAAAAACTCCTCGCCGCTTCTAAGGCCTGTGGATGCGCGGATGACTGCGCTGTGGGGCAAATAAATCATAAACCACACGTATTTTGCTACCCAGGCTGGTGCTGGTAACAAAAACCTGGATGTCGCTATTTGGGTGCAAAATAAGCACCATAACCACGGCACAACCTGTGAGCGGTGCCAGCGTAGCGAAATGGAGCCGCGGAGGTGGATTTATCGAGGCGCTTTTTTGATTAGCAGCCTTGTTCTTATTGATATCACAGAGCTGTTCTGTTACTTGCTTGCTTTTGTGGTGTAAAGAAATACTTATTTACATAGCCATGTTAGCTCCGAAGTGAAGAAAACCCTGATCTTAGATTTTATTAAACGATGTTTTCCTTCGCAAATTTACGCTATTCTGCGTAAAATGTAGGCCAGAGGTACAGGTTTATTACAGGCATACAATTTGGCTTGTCCATAATATACCAAGACCTCAAAACGCCTGTGTTGCTTTTATTAAATTTGCCCCAGTGCAAATATGTCTGTTGTGGCAGGGGTTGACAACATGGCTATGGACAGTGCTCATAAAAAAAAGAAACATTTTGCAAGGTCCCCGTGTGTGCTGTAATGAACTTTTGGAATGGCCTGTTAACAAATTATATCTGCTTTACTTTCTTATGTCCCACATTGTTGCAGACACACCTGCAAATGAGAAACTTTGTGGTCTCCTGGTGTGCAAGTGTCTGCTTGCCTACATATACGAGCTGTCGCCTCACCAGCAGACGCATGCAGTGGAGTCTTTTCTTGCAGTGATGAACCGCTTTGCCCCAAAGTCGTATGCCTTATTCTGGTACGAAATTTATGGAAAATAAAATCACTTGTGCGACTTTTGTAGCAGCCACAGTGGCTCAGTAGTTACGGTGCTCGGCTGCTAACCCGAAAGACGCGGGTTCGATCCGGGCCGCGGTGGTCGAACTTTGATGGAGGAGAAATTCTGGAGGCCCGTGTACTGTGCGGTGTCAATGCAAGTTAAAGAACCCCAAGTGGTCGAAATTTTCGAAGCCCTTCACTATGGTGTCCCTCATTGCCTGAGTCGCTTTGGGACGTCAAACCCCCATAAACTAAACTTGTGCGAGTTTGTGTTAGCAGGCTTTCAAGCCTTTGTATGATCAGAAAAAAACTTGAGTTGCCTTCTATACTTGCACATCCAATGTTCTGATTCATAGCACGTATATTATGCCGTCCACGAGTGTGCATTCTCGTATTTTTTTAGACTCCAGTGTTGCAGCCTCCCTGCAGCACTCATCTGCCTGTACAGTCGTCCACAGACCTGTCTATAGACAGTTTACGGCGCGCAGCTCTTCCGCTTGACACCAGATGGCGCCACAGGCGCGCTCGGAACTCGGCGCCATTGCGGGCCCTGTAAGTCAACGGCGTGAACGCAGCGATGCAGCAGTGGAAATATCGCGGGTGGCTGCCGAATGTATTCTTTCTACAAAGATGGGAAAACGCAGAGGAAATGCATGTTGTGTTGTGGACTGCAAAAATTGTGACGGAGATTTAAAGGTGTGGTACGAGATATTTTGCCAGTCTCACTGCTCCGAACTGCACAAGTGCGTATACAGCCCCTGTTCGCGCTCCTTCTCCATGCACCCTTTCCGAATGGGCGAACGCAACAAACACGTCCGCCAGAGCTAGAGGGCTATTCTAGACAGAAAGGTTTCGATCTTGGAAAATCTGCGAGGGTTAAGTGCAACCATAGCCGCATGAACAAGCTGTTCCGCCGCCGAAACCGTGACGGCGTGCTGCCCATTGCTGGCGCTTGCGTCTGCGTGCGTAGCGAGACCGCATTGCTCATCAGTTAATGTGTGTGGGGATTAGTAACAGTAGCGCCCGAGGCCGAATCAGGAACGGAAAGAAGGACGACTTGTGCTCCTACATACCGTTACTGTATATTATGCAGTGCACAGCCGTACGAGCGAAAAACGCTTACCGCCAATCCGTGTACGTATTACAAGCCGTCTTGGTGGTACTGTTGAACTGCGCTCCGGGAAGCGCGGTTTTTGTGGGCCATATTCGGATTGGATTGGAAAAACTGCTCTAAGTACAGCGATTTAGCGGTCCAACAGAGCTCTTCCATCTTCAGATGGCGTCTTCTGCCTTCGCAGGGTTGGCGCCCCTATGCCAGGGCTCCACTGAGGGTAGCTACTCGTCGGGCGTGCCGTATGAGCCCCCGTTGTGTGCACGGGTTGCCGCTGGAGAGCGCCCTCTCCCACTGTTCCGCACTCGGATTTTCGATCTGATGGAATGCTTTGTTTTCTTTGCATTCCCATGGGATGTGGTATAGGGTGGTCTTTTAGCCGCACCGTGGGCATGTGTTCCTATACTGGGTGGGGAACATTTTGCTTAATGTGTTTAGATTTGGGAATGTTCCTGTTTGCAGTTTCCGCCATTGTACCGCTTCGTGCTGCTTTAGCGTATTCTGGGGTGGCGGGTATCTGATCCTCATCCCTCTGAAATAGTTTAGTATGTCTGAAAAGCCTGGGTTTACCGTTATGGGCTCTTCGAGGTCGGAGGTCAAGACCGCTCGGTTTGTGTGCCCTCGAGCGGTCTTGTCGGCCTCTTGCTTGCCCGCAATCTCGGTGTGCCCTGGTATCCAGATCTGATCTGATTATTGAAGCCGCATGAGCGGAGGATCTGGAGTGCTCTGCGTCCTATTCTGACGTTCATGTAGTTTCGGCAGGCTTCTTGTGAATCCGTTAATATTGTAAGATTCTTTTTGGTACGGTAACCCTCCGCGGCCGCCAGAGCAACAGCCATTTCTTCCCCCTCTGTTACCGTACAGTTTGTTCTTTTGTTCCCCTGGGTCTGGGGTAGACAGCGGCGTCTGTGTATACCGTGGTTGCCTTGGGTGCTAGATATTTTCGGAATAAAGCATTCGCGTTACGGCTGCTGTGCTGGCCGGTTGTCTTTCCCTCGCGGTCGATGCAAGACAGTAGCTAAAATTGACCTCGCAGGCCATCCCTCGCATTGGAGCTAATCACTTACCCCCGAACGAGACCTCGAGAATTTTCATGTCCACATATCGAGCGTGGAGCATACTCCAGTTTTGTGTGAGGCTATTGTAATTGTGACCACAGCGTAGCATAAACGCGTTATTACATTTATATAGAGAGATCCTTCGAAACAATTACACGCCAGCTAGTGAAGGCTGCTTGATGCATGGTATTGCTGCATGATAGGTAACATCTGTGTCAATATTTATTTTTGTCGACTTTCCCTGTTTAAAAATCAGTAGAAAATATTTCACGCTGCCGAAGCACCGTTAGCAGGTTGTAAAAAATGCGTATGATGTGCATGTGAACGTTTTAAAGCGATGTATGCATGCATGTGCCCGATTCGACAACAACCTCCGCTGACGCAGGAGCATTAAATCTTGCGGTTTTAGATAATAGCAATAAAAAACATTCAGCAAAGCCTTCAGTCGAAGCAACGACAAGCATTCAGGCGATCCATTCGATGGTTCGAAGAGTCGGTATGCTGAGCGGCTCTCCACGACATGAAGCCTGATTACGCTTTCACGCCTCAAGTGATCAAATTAGGGTTCTCAGATGTCCTTTGAAGCTTTGGTCAAATCCTAGTGTCGTATTCCCACTCCTTTACAACCGTATTAGCCGGAACACTGGCTGTCGGAACTGAACCCCCTAACGCAGCAGCCGTCGCGGCGAGGCATGCGCCAAGCAGTCACGAGGCGTGTAATGGCAGCGTGACCACGTGACCAAATATGGCAGCCTCCATGATGCGGTGCTGTATATCGTCTATAGCGCTCGAACACCGTGCCGTCTGCGCTTCTCAGCGCTCAGAGCGGCGTCTAGCGGCAGCATCTCGCTTCGAGATAGCGCATGTCTGATGATCAGACGACATTCAAAGATGCGCAATCTCGGACCAGGCGCTGCCGCTAGACGTCACTGTGCGTGCTGCGGAGTGCAGACGGCACGGAGTTTGAGCGCTATAGACAGGTCTGTGGAAGACTTTACAATACATTTAGTCATTCGAACTACCCGGGTTCGACATGTCCGAGCTCCACTGTAGATGTACTCATCATAAGACGTGCAGTATATAGGTAACACTAAAATGGTGTAAAAAAGTGAGGTGTTAAGGGGCCATCCTCAAGACGGACAAGAGCAGGGAAAGGGAAATGAACTGCTTATCATTACATACATATGAAGGAAGCCACCAGTCGCCGAAATCAGGGAAAGCATAGGGGAATTGTTTTGTTTATTTATTCTGTGGTATTGAGCAATGGAAAATTATCAGTGTATTAATTTTATGCCAGAAAGGTAATTTATTAGAAAGTAGAAGAAAAGACAACCATATGCAGGCAGTGGGATCTGAACTCAAGACCTCGGTTTGTCGTGTATGGTGCCTTAACAGCTGATCTATTAGAGCGACTGGCCAATCCTCCACTTTTGGGTTATTTGTTGCATGTAACCTATCCTTGGGAGCGGCATACGAAGGTTGGATATGGGCTTGGATACTTACTTGCGGCATGTGGTCGTCTTTTTACGCTCACTAATTAAAGATATTTCATGCATAAAACCTTTACACTACTGTAGCTGTATTACAGAGTGCTTAATCGGACTTTACACAATTTTTAAAAATAGGCTTTTTGAGTTAGAAGAGCGCTTTCTTCGACATAACGTTGTCAGCGGTAAACTACACCAGAACAGAGCTAAGACTTTCTAACAAGCAGGATGGTTAACTAAGATCGTACAGTTAACTTTTTAACTATCACCATTTGTTGGGCCCCTTAGTTATGGAGGCCTGTAATCCACCGTAATTAATATCCATACCACATTATGGCAAAATCTCGCCAAAATACATGCACTTTCGAGAAGCTTGCAGGCAAAGCAACTTCTCCAGTGCTCTTAGCTCGTCAGAAAAGACAAAATTTGCCGGGCCACAGCGCTGAGAGTAACCGCTTTTTCAAAATTCTAAAACTGTCTTGGATATTGATTACAGTGGGCTACACGCCTCTCAGTAATTAAGGAGCCTAACAGTAATGTAAAAAGTTAACTATTCAATATTAGTTAACCAGCAAGCTAGTTAGAAGGTCTTGGCCATATTCCGATGTACTTTGCCGCTGACAATGTTATGCCGAAAAAAGCGCTCTGCTAGCTCAAAAAATACTATTTTTAAAAATTGTGTGAAGTCTTAGGTGAAACACCCTGCATAACTCAAGTCTGAAGCAGCAAATGACCCTCAGAGGAAGCTGTCAAGCCAGTGACATCCACCGATTTTCATGAAGGCATTGTTGGTTCCGGATTCGTCCCCTGTCACAGGCGGATAATCCCACGTCATACGTCATATGCCGCAGTGACGGGATTAACCACGGATTGAACATGACGTCATCAAAACCTGGGAATGCGATTGGCATTGTATCCGGCTATATTTCTCCATTACTCAACGTCAGAAATAAAAAAAAGCCGAATTCCCCTATACCTTCCTCGGTTTCAGTGACTGTTACCTCCTTTCATATGCATTCTGAAAGCAGTATCAAAGATTTAGGCTGTAATTGCTGAATGTGAGCAAATAAGTGCTTGCTGTAAAGCAGTAAAAAATAGCATCGGTTTATAGGGTTGATAAGATCAGTTCGCCAGGCCAGTGGAAGTCCTGAGACTTCACTGTTGCTAGTTGCAGCGACAGCTGTGAGACATCTGACATGAAATAACTAGACTGAGAAGTCTCATAGGCTCGCGGGGGTTACCCTGAGCAGTGGATGATGAAAAGCTTGCCAAAAATTGTCCCATGGCCAATGACGCTGAGCATGTTATCACAATCCATATCCTCCCACTCACCAACCTGCACAGCTGTATGTCTGGGTGCCAGCCAATGAAGCCAACATCTAATTCAAAATGTGTTGTTCTATTGGACATAATTTCTTACTACAAGCAGCAAATGTGTGTTCCTTGATTACTGAAGCAAAGACGTCACAGACAAGTACAGTGGGCAAAAAAAAAAATGACAGGGCTCGCTGACAGAAACCTTGAAATATTTTAATGTTTTAATGCGAAGACATTTTTAAGCTTTGCAAAGGAAAGTGGAGAGCCACACAGCACATTTCTGCTCCTGCGCTCGCGGGTATTTGTCATGCTCTTCAAGTAAACGTTGCGTGAGAAATTCCGCACCGGTGTCTCTCGTATAATTCATCATCATCAGCCTGACTAGGCTCACTGCAGCGCAAAGGCCTCTCCCATACCTCTCCAATTAGCGCTCTCCGGTGCCAACCGCGGTCACCTTATCTCCGCGAACTTCTTAATCACCTAACTTTCTGCTGCCACCAGCTGTGCTTGCCTTTACAATTATAGAGTGTAAAACGTAGAGCTGAAAACCTGTCAGGTGCGACTCTTTGACAATTATTACGAACTTAATGGTCTAGAAAACCTCTTCATCAAACTTTTTCCAGCCTTCTTAGCCAACTTGAGTGGTTTGGAAACTAAAAACTACACGCTCCAGAGTGCTTCTAAATCAATGTTGTTTGCTCCGAAGTGCTCCGAATAGGAAATTTTAGTACTTCTGAAGTTTCTCCAAATTGAAATTTTCCAGTGTACCATCATTTTAGCCGACACGACCTTGCCCAGGGTTTGGCCTTCTAAGCTTGCCGGCGCGTCGGCGGCTAAATGTTGAACAGTCATTCATGGTTGGTGGTCTGTCTTTGTTGACAGCAATGGCCCATCGTTAGGCGACATTTAATTGGCCGAACGCATTGCCTAACGACTTTAGACCAGAGACTTACTGATAATCGACCTTTGGCTAATTTCTTTTGGGTGCATGCAATTGGCAAGGCTCATGGCACATAGTAGTGTGAATGGCGTCCAATTGGAACCCAATTGGGCTCACCTGTTGGCAAAGACTCAGTCATTCAGTACAATTGTTTTTTTTAAGAAAGGAAATCGCGCAGTAATTGTCTCACATCTTGGTGGACGCCCGAATCGCACCATAAGTGAAGGGAGGAAGGTGGGAGGGAAAGAAGAAAGGAAGACAGAGGTGCCGTAGTGGAGGGTTCCGGAATAATTTCGGCCACTTAATAACGCGCACTGATATCGCAAAGCACACGGGCGCCTTCGCGTTTCGCCTCCATCGAAATGCGGCCGCCGCGGTCGGGATCGAACACGGGTACTCCGGGCCAATAGCCGAGCGCCCTAACCACTGAGACACCGCGGCGGGTAGTCAGGTGAGTGTCCAATTGGAATGTAATCTATATTAAATTGGTCTATTAGTGTCGGAGTGCCGGTCAATTTGCACTGTCAAGTTAGAATTTGTAGCTTTTTGGAAACTCAGTTTGTCCGATTGGGACTCTATTTGGACTATACTTGAATAACGTTCCAACAGGAGCCAATTTTACGCCATTTCGACTGCATTGGAGGAAGAAAGAAGCTCAGTTGGTTCCACTTTTTCTCGTCTCACTCGTGGTGGGCATCTCAATCGTACCATGAGGGCTGAAAGAAAGAAGAGAGAAAGCGGCGCCGTAATGGAGGGCTCCGGTTCTATATTGACGTGCATGCACTGGCATCGCACGGCATACGACATCTTTGGCGTTTAGTTTCCATCGAAACGCCACCGCCGTGGCTGGCGGGAGCGTAATGTGATCGCGTAACGTAATCGACAAGACGACGGTCGGAATGAGAAGCAAAGGACAGAAGAGGGTGAACGACTTGGCACCGGCGATGAATGGCGGGATGGCTTTGGCGAAGACTGGGCCACAAAGCGCCGCCAAGAGCAGGCGATCAAGGCACCATGGACGCGCCGAATGGCACGGGTGTCATAAGGTTGCGGCCTGTCTTCTAGTTTGGGCTGAGGAGGTTGCTGGAAGAGAGCGACGCAGTGAGGTGTAGTTCTTGGGTCATGGTGGGGCGGCAGAGCTATTCGGCTCTGTAATGCCTGGCAGATCGGCAACCACGGTAGATGATTGGGTTCAAAGATGCCCAGTCGGTGTAATGCAGCCTTAGCAGCTCCACCGAATGTTACGTGGCGGCAGACACAATACACCATGAGTCATGGTGGAGGAGTGATTTAATGGCCGCGGTGGACCTGGGAGAAGGCAGATTCTGAACCATAGGAGAGTGCTCCTTCTCCGGTGCTGCAGGAGCACCGAGCACGGAGGTTTTTACCCTGTACTTGCCACGCAAGAGACGAATGCATTCACCTGTTGAACGGTTTCCTCAACTTGATCGCGCACCAAAGAGCCCTAATGAACTCTTTGAAGATCTTTTCAGCGCAATCATAGCGGCTTTGCTTTTTTGTGCGTGTGTGAGAGATAGATAGATAGGTAGATTGATTGATTGATAGATAGATATATAGAAAGAGAAAAAAATTGCTTTCTTCTTCGAGCCTCTGCTTTATTCTTTTCATTCACTTATTGAAAACTGACGGAAGTGTAGTAAATTGTTGAGCAAAGCCATATCCTAGTGTTGCCCAGACTGGAGCCGTATTTTGGGATGATATATTTCCCCTTTCATTCTTTTCACCGTTCTAAGTTCCCACTTGCTGCGTCGTCACTGGCATCTGAACAAGCAAAGTGCATGGTCGATTCCGGCATCGAAGATGCGAGACCTACCAGCCGCAAGAAAAAAAAAGAATAAATCGCAAGAATAATCGTGACAAAATACGGCTTGTTGGCAGACTCTTCCATTTAAAACAACGCTATGTCGCCGCGCCGTGACACTGAATTCAGCGATGGGGGAGGAGGAGGACGAGGAAAGGCAGGAAGGTTAACCGAAGAATCACCAGTTTGCTATCCAGCACGTGGGAAAGGGGCGAGGGGATAAAAAACAATGAATGAGAAAAGAGAGCAGCAGGAATCTGAAGTCACTTTGCAAAGCCAGCAAGCGTTCGGTAAAGTCACAGCCTATCGTGCAGGCCAGAAGTTCTCAAGAAGCGGAGCAGTGCTTTGGAGGCCTTCACCGCCGATGATTGCTGCGGCCGGTGGCCAAGAAACTTTACTTCCGTCAGTGGGCGTGGATCCAGACGCTTCACGGCAGAGTGAGTGCCTTTCGGCGGTTTAGGGAGGGCACTCACCAATAACGTGGGCTATAGTCTCGTCACACCGCAGATGGCACATGCAGGGCTGTCAGCAATAGCGATTAAGAAGGAGTAGTGGTTGGTGAAAGCTACACCAAGCCACTGGCTACACAGCAAAGCGATTACAGCAAAATAATGCAGGAAGACATTATGGGCCCCCATGCTGCCTTCTTTTTTAGAATGCACTTACTTGCTAGGAAAACCATGACATCCAAGCCGATGCAGCAGGCAGGTCTGTTTCATTACCGATAGTGAATGTGTTGTGAAAGAGATGCAGGAAGTGCCCTGCTGATTGTGTCACATGTGTGGGCGTTACAGCGATTGATGGATAGAAAAACAGAGCTGTAAGAACTAGATACTCCAGTATTGCTTTTTCTCGCCGAAGTAATTGTCGTGCGCATACCCCGCGTTAATGCACATTTCTGATGAGGCGGCTGAAATAAACGAGTCATTTTAACGTAAGCTGGAGTGTGCAAACAGGTCCCCCCCCCCCCCCCCCTTTTCGAACTCAGTAATTTTTTCAACTCTTTTTACTTGAAAGAGGCATAAGTTTTGTGAGCTCTGTACTTTCTGCTTTGCGACATTTTGTGCACCATTCTGTATGTGCCTTTAAAGAATAAACAGTGGCTAAACGCTACTATGCAAAGCAAGTTATTTGGCTCTCCTTGGGCGTGCAAATAGTTTCGAAGTAAAAATAATCGATATGAGGAAATGTTGTCAGTGGTATCTGAAAGGGCGGCGTTTCAAAGCAATGCTGTGGGTTACGCCGATGTGAGAGACGGTGTAATGCAGAAGTGGCCGCATCAACCGGGATCGAACCAATGAATCTGAAGAGGGAGCAGGGAAGGCAGGACACCTGTGTTACGTGTGTTGCTTTTGATGTGTGTCACTTTGTTGCAAAGGCTGACCGAAACAAGGACTACGTTTATTTCAAGCACGCATGTCATCTTGACAACTATAGGCAGGCTAAACACGCAAAAGTGATTTTTTTATTAGATCGATCCTCGGGATAAGATGAAGAAGCCATGGACACAGCCTGATAAGCTTCTCATCAATTTTACCACGCCCTAACATACACATTGCAGTAGAGAAGTTCAACAAGGAAACAGGTAATTAACTGCGAATAAATTGCGCATTATTACACCTACTGTATACAATGTCACGGGCAAGAATATTAAACCGGTGACAAAAGTTGAACTGATTATGATAAAAGAAGTCGCCCTTGTAAACAAAGCCTAAGTTAGGAGCTGCGTAGATTTAATTCGGGAGAAAATCACATGGAGTGTCCTTTAAACATCAATCCAGAGGGCACAATTAACCGAAGGCATTGATATGTCCTTTAAGCGCAAAGATGTGGGGCGGGGGACTTTTTCTTGGCGTCTCGATCCGTAGCTCGAGGATCTGAGATCGGCGCTGATAGTCGAGTACTGTTCTTTTCCATACATGTCCTCGTCCACAGTAGAGAGTCCGGCGTCACACTCGTTCCCTAGATGTCCGACCAGGCTTCACAACTCGCCAGCAGTAACTCTTCCAAGACGGGTTCTGCCATATCTAGTAGTAGTGACTGTTGTGCACATTCAGGGCATCTCTTTAGCCAGTCATTTTAGACGGATTAATTGGAACGTTTCAACGTATTCGTACGCAACAGAAACGCGTACTTCCACGCTTATTTCCGAGCCCCCTTGTCCCAAGCTCTGGTAGCACGCATTGATTGCGCCAGCGTTCACTCAAGAACACTATACAATGCCTTCTCCAACCCCTGTCATCTTCCTCAGTCAGTCGCGGTCGCAAAACTCGAACAAGTCCTTGCGATGCACCGAACAACTCCATAAATGAGAGGAGGGGGCGCTGCGAGCGCGAGTGACAACGGACGAACTCCACGTGAGCTCCGCTGATTTCGTGTTCTTACCCTAG
Organism: Amblyomma americanum; assembly: GCA_030143305.2. NCBI lineage: Eukaryota > Metazoa > Arthropoda > Arachnida > Ixodida > Ixodidae > Amblyomma > Amblyomma americanum. Next base: position 121,782 of record JARKHS020033760.1, read on the forward strand.
ACAGTGAGACCCTACAATACTTCCGTTGATATCACCGGTTTCCTGAAGACGAGCGGAATCCAGGGACACCAACCAGAAGTACGTACAACAAGTTTTGACCATTTTAGGTCAACTTTTCCCCGTGACCAAGCCAGATGCCTCGCTAGGCCTACTGCGCCGCGCCGAAGAATACGGAGCTCTGCGTCGCAGTGGCGTTCGCCACCTGCGTCGCAGCAGCGTTCGCCAGCTGGGCTGCGCCGTGGACCGTGCCCGCGCGCCGTAGTTCGCCATGAGGGTCACCGTAGAAGGCATCCCAATTTCTCGAGAAGAATTAGCAGCCAGTGATTCGTTGACTAAAGTTAACAAGCTCCGGGAAGCGCGAACAACATCAGGGCCTGCCGTGCCAGATTTCCCTGGAGACAAAGCGGGACCGAACCAAGCGTCCCAAATCGACAATGGGCTACGTGCGAAGACGGAAGCTGAACTGACGCCTCGGCAACGAGGACGCTTACTAGCCAAAAAATCTGTAGCATCGAACCAGCCTCGCTTACCCAGCAACGCTCTCAAGCTAATTGTGCGCCCACGGGGCGGACTGCTACTCTCCAAGATTACAACCTACCAACTACTGGAAGCAATTTGCACTGCTGCTCGCTTCACCAGGGACGCTGTTCGTCACGAAGACCTAATACAAGCTAACCTGATCCAGAATACTTTCGCGTACTGCACCCCAGTCGTCGAAAGAGCTGAACGGATGATGCAACTCAAAGAGATCACCGTTGACAACAAGGCGTATGAGATATCCGTCTACTGCGCTCCAGATGATAGCTCGAGCCGTGGTGTGATTCGCGGCGTCGACCTCCGACTGGATCGAAATACAATCCAAGCAGAGTTACAAGACAACCGTAACCCACCCATTCTGGACTTTCGGCGGCTCGGGAACACCACCGCAGTACTCATCACATTCGCTCAGCGCCAAGTGCCTACCTGGGTCTACTTTTGCAATAGTCGCCACAGATGCTACTTATTCAAGAGGAAGTACGAGCTGTGCTATCGCTGTGGCGAGCTCGGTCATCGAGCCGATGTTTGTGCAAGCACAACTACTAAGTGTAGAGGTTGCGGACTATCCAATCCTACCACCGACCCCACGTGCAAACCAATCTGCCGCCTGTGCGGCAAAGAACATTTCACGGGCGATAGTCGCTGCAGGGAAATCTTCAGGATTCCTTACGAAGTCAAGCGCAGGAAGTGGGAGAAAATTCGAAATGCTGAGGCAGAGAAACTCAAGACCCAAGAGACCGCCAAGCGGATCACACTCCAGCGCACCAGCCGATGGGACCGGCAACGCTCCGATAGCCAGCAGCGGCAGCTCCGAGACCGCTCGAGCTCTTTTCCACCGCTCAAGTCTCCCGCTCCACGGATGGGTTCTCAGGGGACCTCCCGGACCAATCCCGGGCCACCTGCAGTCTTCCAGCAAACAGGGGACTCTCCTCATCCTTTGCAGCAGCCACCTGGGCTACTACCATCTCTACCCGATCTACGAGAACGTCAAGAACCGGTGAGTACGCAGGAAGGGACACCCACTACTCTAGACACACACAAAGCGATTATGGAACTGACAGCAGTCATCCAACAACTTATACTCAGAGTAGAGGCTCTCGAAAAGCCAATGGCCACACTCCCTTCGTCTCCCCCGCATCCGCAGAGATCATATGAATCAGTACCTATGGATATCGCTCCTCCCAACCGATCCGCACAAAAACGCAAAGCAACGTCCGACACCGACTCACCCGCAGAGGGTTGGCAGGCGCGTTTTGCCAAAGTTGAGGAAAGCTGCAACCTCAGTCGAACTCACATCAAGGCTTTAGAAGCACACATCGAACGCTCACTCCACACAATCGGCTCACAAGTCACGCAACAATTTGACATGCTGAACAAAGCTATAGAAGCACAGGGCAAACTCCTCGCTGCCGTGGTACCCGCGGCCCCTGCGCCGACACCCGTTCAAACCCCACAACTATCCCCGCCTAATCATGGCGAGCAGCTCGGGTAACACCACCATCTGGCAGTGGAACTGTCGTGGGTTCGCGCGTAAGCATCCGGTCCTCCAGCAGTTCCTCGCCGCGAGTGATCGCCCCGAACTAATAGCTCTCCAGGAATGCGACAAGAACACGAAACTTGCCGGTTACAGTACATACCTATCGGAACGAGTAAAACCTCGAATAGCTACTCTCGTCAAACGTAACCTCACTGTCCTCCAACACAATTTAGATCCAACTTTCCCCGAATACGTCTTCTTAGAAATAATACCCCGACCCTCGCGTAAACGTTGCACTAGTCTGTTTATAATTAATGTCTACAGCCCTCCCCGAGCTCATAAGGATATTTTCGGTCCGCTTTTCCTCAAAGCCCAGCAGCTGGCGCAGGGGCAACCCCTTCTCATTCTCGGTGACTTTAATGCGCATCACCGCGCTTGGGGCTACCACTATGACTCCGCTAAAGGTCGACGCCTTTGGAATGACTGGCATATGAACCAGCTGACTCTTATCACGGACGTGTCCTACCCCACTAGACACGGTACGGGCCTACATCGTGATACAACGCCGGATCTGGCCTTTACGACCTCCGGAGTTAAAGCGACTTGGTGTCACACTCACGAAAACTTTGGGAGTGATCACTTCGTACTCGAAATCGTAATACACGAGCCCACCAGGAAATGTACGCGGCCAGCTCAGGTGATTGACTGGTACTCCTTCCGGACGCACAGGAAACAGCAGGACAAACCTCCCGCTATAACTGATATCAAGGCGTGGACAACCGAAATTGTCAAACAAGTGGCCGACGCCACTCAAACCGTCGAGTTAGAGGACAGTATCCCACACTGCGACCGCTACCACGCCCATCTGTGGGAGCGCAAGAAGTCGCTCGAAGCTTTACTTGCCACTCGGAAATGGGACCGCAATATCCGACGTAGACTGGCGCGCGCACATACGAATATCGAGAAATATGCAATAGAACTCACTCGACAGAGCTGGCACAACATATGTGACCAGATGAACAACACTCCAAACGCTCGTAAGACGTGGAACCTCCTTCGACATTTACTCGACCCAGCAGGAGGCAAGCTCCAAACACGCCAACAGCTCGAGCGAATCTTCCACCAGTATCCTGGCACGTCTGACGAGCTTAAACAAGAGCTTATAAATACTTACATCCGCCCTGAACCAACAACCAACCTCCCTTTCTATCAGGGCGCGGAAAATCTCTGTCTAGACGCTCCGATCACTTTAGCGGAGGTCCGAGCAGAACTCAATCGCCTCAAGACGACTTCGGCGGCCGGTCCTGACCGCATTTCAAATAAAATGCTTAGGAATCTAGACGACGCATCCATTCATGCTCTTACCGACTATTTTCAAGAATGTTGGGCCAGCGGTACCATCCCTCAAGAGTGGAAATGCGCCAATCTAGTCCTCATCCCCAAGCCAGGCAAACCACCAACCTTGGCCAACCTCCGTCCCATCTCTCTCACGTCCTGCGTTGGGAAGCTGATGGAACACGTTATCCAGACCAGACTCTCACGATACCTTGAAGACAACCATCTTCTACCAGACACTATGTTCGGCTTCCGCCCTCATTTAGCAGCCCCGGACATTATGCTTCTTCTCCATCATCAGGTAGTCATGAGACGTACACTAGACACGAAAGTCATCGTCGGCCTCGATGTTGCCAAGGCATTCGACAACGTCCTCCATGAAGCGATTCTTCAACAACTTCAAGCTCTCGGTGTCGGACATCGCATGTATGCGTACATCCGAAACTTTCTCACCGACCGCACAGTGCAACTTAAAGCCGGCACGGGAGATCCTTCCATCATCTCTCCGGGAAACCGTGGCACGCTGCAAGGCGCCGTACTTTCGCCGATGCTTTTTAACGTCGCACTGATAGGCCTGCCGAAGCTACTGGCCGACATCCCCCACCTGCATCACAGCATTTATGCTGACGACCTCACACTTTGGATCACGCGCGGCAGTGACGGCCAGATTGAAGAGACTTTACAGACCGCGATCGAACGGATCGGAGATTATCTAAGTACAGTTGGCCTCACGTGCTCGGCGACAAAGTCCGAGTATATCATCATTCCTTCCTCGGGACGACGCCCTTCAAAGATACTTCCGGACATCAACCTCCAGGTGCAAGGAAACCCGATTCCTCGAACAGACAACATCAGGATCCTGGGCTTGCATCTACAGGCC